>JBCFYV010001782.1:0-46548 GCA_039000515.1 Timema cristinae
TGATTCCAACAGTTGCTCAGTATGCTGTATATATAGTTATTAATTTGGCGCCGAATTCAAAAAGTGAAAATTTAAATAAAATAAATGTATTATTTTTACTTTTAAAGCCAACATAAAAACTTTACCGGTATGAAAGAAAAGCCGTTCGAAATAAACGTAAAACGAGAGAAATTTGCGTGTAGATAAAAAATAAATAAAAAAAAATACAGAGAAACGACGTAAAAAGACTCAAACCGAGCGTTAGCTGAGGAGATAATACACGAAAAGGGTCTGTTCAATTTGATTCACGAGGGTTTATCAAATGAGACTGCCGATCAACGATCATAGAGCTTCTCATTGATTCACGAGGGTCTATCAAATGAGACTGCCGATCAACGATCATAGAGCCTCTCATTGATTCACGAGGGTCTATCAAATGAGACTGCCGATCAACGATCATAGAGCCTCTCATTGATTCACGAGGGTCTATCAAATGAGACTGCCGATCAACGATCATAGAGCCTCTCATTGATTCACGAGGGTCTATCAAATGAGACTGCCGATCAACGATCATAGAGTCTCTCATTGATTCACGATGGTCTATCAAATGAGACTGTCGATCAACGATCATAGAGCCTCTCATTGATTCACGAGGGTCTATCAAATGAGACTGCCGATCAACGATCATAGAGCCTCTCATTGATTCACGAGGGTCTATCAAATGAGACTTCCGATCAACCTTCTCATCGCCTCAATTTAGTCACGAGAGATTATCAAGCGGGCCTGGAGAACATCGTTCTTGCCGGTTGGCCGCTGCAAGGAACAGTTAACTGACAGAGGTTACAAAACAAAACAAAACAGAACAGATAACAAAATAAATAACCGCTGGAACTCGATGCATAAAATGGCTCTTAGCCTAAGGAACTTTTCCTTGAAAAATATTTAAATCAGCAATTAATATATTAGCTGATGTACCTTGTATAATATGTAACAAAGTCTTTAGCCCACAGCAGCGCTGCACTTCACACACACACACACACACAATTTGATTTCAATAATAATAATAATAATAATAATTATTATTATTATTATTATTATTAGCACCGCGTCTTACTACCCATTCGGGTTATATGCACTTACGCTAATGTGTAATGGTAGGGTGATTGTGAGATTAAATGGAGGACCTACAGTTTAACGTGGAATCCGAACCACGGTGGAGGCATGGCATTCCCCACATTCACAAGATGTCTGGTCAGAGGTGAAGGAAGGGTTTGGTAAATAGATAAATCTGTGCCGGGACCGAGGATTGAACCCCGGCCGCCAGCATAAAAGTCCGACACCTTACCCCTAGACCGCCAGGTCACCCGATTTCAATAATACCGGCAACAATTTGCTTATGAAGTTTTGCACGAGGAAAGTAATTTAAATGTCGAACGACATCAGGATGTATTTCAACACACTACATGAATATCGGAACGACATCAGGATGTATCTCATCACACTACATGAATATCGGAACGACATCAGGATGTATCTCATCACACTACATGAATATCGGAACGACAGCAGGATGTATCTCATCACACTACATGAATATCTAAACGACATCAGGATGTATCTCATCACACAACATGAATATCGGAACGACATCAGGATGTATCTCATCACACAACATGAATATCGGAACGACATCAGGATGTATCTCATCACACAACATGAATATCTAAACGACATCAGGATGTATCTCATCACACAACATGAATATCGGAACGACATCAGGATGTATCTCATCACACAACATGAATATCGGAACGACATCAGGATGTATCTCATCACACTACATGAATATCGGAACGACATTAGGATGTATCTCATCACACAACATGAATATCGGAACGACATTAGGATGTATCTCATCACACAACATGAATATCGGAACGACATTAGGATGTATCTCATTACACTACATGAATATCGAAACGACATCAGGATGTATCTCATCACACAACATGAATATCGGAACGACATCAGGATGTATCTCATCACACAACAACAATCCAATGATAAGCAATGATGACAAAAATAATCTCAAAGTTATCTATGTAGATGATGTAAAGTAAGTTTTTCAATTTAATTTTTACTTTCTCGCTATCTTACATGTAGAGAAAGTATTGTGATCGTAAAAAAAAATCTAATTCGAGATTTGGATGAATCTTGAAGTTTCATAACCCCCCGAATCCAAAATAGTGGTTTTTGCAATTCCGTCTGCCTCTGTGTCTGTTTAAACTTAAAATTAAGAGTAGTTTAATAAAGGTCGAAAAAAGAAAAAAAAATCGATTTTCTTAAAATCGGCTTTAACGATTATTATTATTATTATTATTATTATTATTATTATTATTATTATTATAGCACCGCGTCTAACTACCCGTGTGGGTTATACGCAATTTGTATCTAGGTGTTGATTAAGATTATAAATAAACTGGCTATTTTCATTTTCCTATGAAAACTACTTTTAGTGTACTTTGCAGAAACAGAAAATTCCGTATCTGCGCAACTATTTGAGATTTAAATAACTTTTCATTGCAAAATTGTAGTACTATTAAAAATTTAAAAAATCATATTAAATATATGTTTATCAAACAAACATTTTCTGAGATATTGGCAAATATATTAATACAATTTTGTGAGCTTTAGTTGTAAAGAGATACTACTTAAGTTTTAACGTAATAATTCTCCAAAGCCATAGAATAATTAGATATAAGTAAGTCTCTAAAAGTTTATGTTGTTTTTCCTTAAAACTCTTAGTTCATTGTTGTACAAACATTTCTCATATCTCCATTTTAGACTCGGTAGTTAATATTTACATTTTATATTGGACAAAATTTATAAATGAGGAATTTAATATCAATGTGATGGCATGAAGATTTGCAACACCTAATAAAATGTCAAAAATTTTAACCAGAAGTTGAAATTTTAATACGAAGGGTTGACCCTTGTGGACCCAGCATTGATCTTTTTTATCGGTCCAAACATATAAATGAGAACATTAATTCTTTAAAAATAAAATTATAAATTTATCCAGGGACTAAAAAAAAGTTTTACTTAGGTATAGTGCAATTATGCTTGGGTCTGCTAGTGTACATTATTTCGTTTCACATATATTACGAGTTTTGGGTAAATATATTCATTTTTAAACATTAGAGCAAGAAAGTCAGTGCGTAGTTCCACATCATTAATTTTCACTAGCTTCCAATTAAGTTATATGGATGATACTTATACATAGTGGCGTAACTATAAACCTTGTATGGAAGGGGCCCCTTAGGTTTTAATATTCAACCGTACTCTAAATTTAAACAAAGATTTATCTAAACAAGTAAAATAAAAATTATATATAAGATTTTACACACATAACAATACAACAGAACTATAAATGCACAATGAAGGAATTATAATTACATACTAATAAACAATAGTTGTAAAGCTCAGTTACTTAATTACTTTAGTTTCAAGTCCAATCACCGTGGATATGCAGCTAAAATGTCTATGACTCTTTCCAAGTAACACTGATTTCTCGGTGAATGTTTAACATAGTCAGATCATTAGCCTTTTCTCCCCTGTAGTATTTATAATATAAGTTTTTAGCCTACACAATGTCGAGAAAGACCATTTACTTGTACTTGTGGAAACTAGAAGCGTATCAAAGATCTTTAGCAATCTGTTTATGACTGGAAAAACATTTCGGTTGCACTCCAAATAAAATAACATGTTTAGGTTTCTTTAAAAGCTGACCTTTCTGGAGGTATCAAAGCCATAGCTCTCCAATTGTCATAGTCGAATCGTACTCTAAGTAATCTTCATAAAAAGTGGATAGCTTTTTCATGCTGTCCTCCTGATCTGGAGCTGGAGAAATAAGTTCCTCACTAGGCAAAATACACATAAAGCTCTGGAATATATCTTTGTGTTTCAGAAAGTGCTGTTCTATCTCAATACTGTGTCTTACGGTCAGCTATGCGTAGCAATGTCATCACAATTCCCAATCCTTCGACCAACTCTGATGCAGATTTGAATATCCTAAATTCACTGTTTGCTCTTGCTCTCACTGGTTGTATTTCCTGGTGAACGCAGATACCATATTCATTGCTGCGCGAGGTTCGTGTTCTCCTGTTGAAGGAAGTGACAGAGGCAGATTGATAAAAAACACTTTGACCAACACTGTTTCAATATTAGAGCCTTAGATCCTGGAAAGTTTTTCTGAAGGGTGGTCCTTAAAACATGAGAGCAATTATAGGGGTTAAAAATGTGCAACTAGTGCAAAGTGCAAAAAGTGTCAACTAGCCGTTCCAATGTCTTATAGGAGAAATGTTACTCGCGTCACTCACTGCCAAATTCAAACTGTGTGTTCCACAACGCATATAGAGGACTAGTGGGTATTTTTACCATACAAGAGCTTGCACACCATTAAGCTTCCCACTAATTGATGAGGCCCCATCATAGCCTTTCCCTCTCAGATGCTCGGTCTTTACACCAAATTTTTGGAGAGAACTTAGAAGGACACTGGATAAGTCCTTCCTCCCTGGGAAATCAGTGAGTGGCTCATATTTGAGAAAATCTTCTCTGATTTTATCAGCATTAGGATAACGGACGCCAATACTGAGCTGCTCGAGGGTTTAAATGCCAGTAGTTCCATCAGAAAGTACTGTGAAGAACTTGGTGGAATTCACCATTGAGACAATATTCTTAGGCAATACTTCATTACATCATAACGTTCCTGACCCCTGCGTTGGGGAGCAATTTACGACGATCTGATGACGTAGCCTCTCAGTTGAGACACAGTGGTTGTCATCTCGTGTATATCCCTGGCTTAAGCTCAGCTTATGGCATCAGCGTTGCTATGATGATCTCCTTGGTGCATGTCCCACAATGGGATATTATGGGTATCATTAAAGGCACCCGATACTCTATACTGTTGATAGAGAAACTTTTTCTTCATTAAATGTATTCAATCAATTATATAATATATATATATATATATATACATTTTATTCTTATAACACGTCATAAATACTTGGCATACGTATGGTATTATAATTTACCATGTCTTTGTTACATTAATATTAACCACACGTGCAACGCACGTACTATCGACTACGTGGTCATATTGCGTCTGTGCCCGGATGTAGATCGAGCTTTCTTTCTCCAAGAAACTTCCTTTCTGTATATCTTCTTACGTCAGAGACCACTCCTATTTGAAACGGTAATTTGTACCTATCGTAAGAATGTCGTTTAAATCTCAACCTTCTGATTGGTTGGCCAATGTTTTCAATTTAAAGGAAAACCTGGGGATCTCTTCGAACAGAACAAAGATGCAACCTCAACCTTTTCCCTTTGTTCACATACCAATTTACCCAGTAAGCACATTTAATATTAAATAAAATGTATTCCCTTTTAAAGTGCCTGAGGGCTTAAATAATATTTAAGTTATTATTAATTAAGTTAATATTTATGTTAAAATGAAAAATGAATAGTTAAAACAATATTATTAATAAAGATAAAACCATAATTTAAAATATGAGATAGAAATGATATTGTTCAAAACTGCAGTCTCATCCTTCGATAAAGAATGTGAGGGAAATTAAAATTACTAACAGTATTTAACACAGAAACAGATTGACGAAAACAGAACATACCTTATCCATTCACCTGAAACAAAATAAGAGTTCACCCCCTGTGAACATTTTATCATACATCGATAGCTACATTCTGAGTTTTTGGTGACAAGTACTATGCCTTTATAGACCCTTTATATAAATTTTTTTTCAATGTTTTAGCTTGAGCTCGGAAACGCAGAAGAGCACGAAGGCTTCCACCGTTTTGAAGTGGCTCCTCCTTTGAAAGAGTAAGAGAGTCACTGTCCTAGTGTGCTGTTAAAGTTAGTATGCTAAGAAAGTGCACATTAAAACCCCCACTGAAAAAAAAAAGAAAAAAGAAAAAAGAACTGGTGCTTTGTTGCCCTTGCCAAAAGTAGCGTTAGAAGCCTTAGGCCAATAAACATTGGACTGAGTGTTTTTTTTTTTTGTTCTTCCATGTAAGAGTTCTGATATTTGTATCATTAGACTACAATAATAGAAGAATATTGATTACTTACCCCGTTTCACCACCGCCAGCGTCGGTGCATCACACGTCGGGAGAAAACAATGCATACCCGAGACAAAGTTTAGACTGATCGCCGCTGCAAGTTTCAAGACACGCCCACTAGAGTTGTATGTGTTGTGAACTTGTGGCTAAAAACTCGAGTTGCAAAGAGCTCAAGTTGCAAAGATATGATGCTCATCGATGTTCTCGAACAGTCCCGGAGCTCCAAGAGTAGTGTAGAAGTAATTTTAGTCATGCGTATTTTCTTCCCGAGTGTTCTATATGTTTTCCCAAACCCTATCCAATGTGCTCTGGGTTGTTTGGCATATATAGTGCTGACAAGTCAACTGGTCGACACTTTTGGGTTTGGTTATATTTGAGGAAGGAGAAGCTACAGCTTAGTATAGACAAAATGTAAGATCAAAATTATCTTTGGCTTCATAATATTTTTCTTTTTGGTATAAATATTTTTTAAATTTAATTTTTCAAAATTCTCTTTCGGCTATCACTTAAGTATTTTACATAAAACATATAAGTTGTGTAATCAATTAGATTAGATGTAATTTAAATGAGTTGAACATGTCGATTGTTAAGAGGATATCGATATTGTAAATGGTAACTAGTATTGATGAGGATCGATTTAGTATTTGGAAAACTATCGATACTTTAACTTTACTATATAAAGTAGGTATTTAGTTTTTGTCAAAGACGATAAGTTCCATGATTGTTTTTTTAAAATTATTTTGCAAACAAACGAAACCTACGATGAGGGCTAAACTTTGCATTATACTCGGAAAGTTTTCTTTTGATAATAATGTCACAAAAGGTTAACTTATAATATTATTATTTGTGTTGAAAATCTTCTATGGGAATATTAATTGTGCTATCTTTTTTTTTTTTAATTTTGGAATATATACATTTCTATTTATGAGTTCTATCAGGATGACCGTCTATAAATTTACTCCCGCAACTGGTGTGAGTTGTGTGATCTGAGTTTTCGAATGTTTGATCTCAGATATTCAAAAACTGAAATCCAACCGCTCACACCTAATGCCCCCTTTTTCTGCTCCTTTTTCCCCCCTCCTATTAATTTCCTATTTTTTTGTTAAGGAGGGTTCATATTAACTAATTTAATAAAGCTACTTTTAATTTGTTAGATAGATAATACATTTCGTTATCTATTAATTAATTTATTCATTTTTAAATTATTTATCTATTAATATTTTAGACCATAATTTTTAGTAAAATATTAATATGCTGGTGTTATTTTAGTTTGTGTACTTTCCTTCCAC
This sequence comes from Timema cristinae, assembly GCA_039000515.1. NCBI lineage: Eukaryota > Metazoa > Arthropoda > Insecta > Phasmatodea > Timematidae > Timema > Timema cristinae. The sequence continues at coordinate 7,404 of JBCFYV010001782.1, forward strand.
TTGGACACATTTCCTTAATAAACATAAGTATGGCAAAAAGCTCATTATTTTTATATTTCGGCTAGATGAAGGGGGTTATAACCCATATTTCCCCCCTCCCCCCATTTTAGCCACTGATTATATGGGACCACCAGCAGAACTTGTACAACAAAATTAAAATTATAATTATCGAAATCGGTGCATTTGGTAAAAAGTTATGCTTGAACATATATAAAAAATACATACAGGTCAACTTGAACTACATTGGATGCGAATGATCAAATATACAGGAATGGGCTCATGCCCCCTGCCCCCCCCCCCCCAAATATTATACCGGTAATAACTTTTAAGTTACTAAAGGAACAGATCTTATTTAACCTCAATTATAGTGTACAAATTCATTTTTTAAAATCCTCTAGCTATTTTGAGAATGTTCGTTGAACTACATAATATTGTATTAAAAATGGTGTTTATTAGAGCTTTTAACACTGGTGCAGCCAAGGGGGAGGGGGCTCAGGGTTGAACCCCACCCTCTACAGACCATGCTACCCGCCTACATCTTTCTCGTCCCTAAAGCTGTGGAGATCATACATGAGGAACTCTACAAATTAAGAGAGACTTAATGGGCTTCATGTACATACATCCAGAGGTGTCAGTTACGGACTCATGTGGAAAAATGCCAGATTTGCCCCAGTTCTGCCCCAGTTCTGGGGATATCTGGGTATATCTGGCCCAGATCTGTGTATACCTAGTCCAGATATGATTTTTTCACATGGGGAGGATGAAGTTCTCACGTTCTATGAAGTCAAGGAAAATTAACATAAGACTAAAGTGATTTTGTGAGTTAAGAGTTAGTGCAAGCTGCTTATTTGATATTTCAGATTTTAGCTCATAAAATAATTTTATAAATCAAATTTCCAAAATACAGTTTATTGAAACTCGCATGTTTGTATATTCTAGCAGTATGCATGAATAAAAATGTGTTCATAAAAACTAAATAGTCATAATAATTACAGAATTATGACAATTTTTATAAATTTTAAATTATTTTGGATATTATTTTATTTCTTTTGGTGCATTTGCATTTCGCAGTATTTAAATTTTCAAATTTTCCCGTGGGGAAAAATCAAATAAACCTCACTTGGTTGGTCAGTCAAACTGCCCTGCTCACAAACGAATCCTGGTTGCGCCAGTGGCTTCTAGTACATACTCTAATTGCAATAATATAATAATCCGATTCAGGTTGACATTAATAGTACCGTATATTTTGGTCAAGTCATGTGAATGAGACGTTTCGAGGCCAACATTATTCAAGATGATGACACATCCTGAAAGTTCCAAACAGTTTTAAGCATGATGGCTCACATTGTTCCTCTTAAAGCTGATAAGAGTGTTGTTGGCCAGCAAAACCCTGTAGACTTGTTACTGACCATTGACCATGGTGTGTTGTTGTTTCAGTTCTACTCACTGCTGGAGAACAGTCCAGAGGCCAACACCACACTGTGGTACCGCCAGGTCACTCTCTTTGTTCCGACCAATCAGGCCTTCCAGAAGAGGCCGCCCAATAAGGAGCGCGTCGACTCCGTGCTCTACCATATGAGTGAGTAGAATACTGAGTGATCACACCACCCAAGTAGGGATAAATATTCAATTAGAGCACAAACATAATAACTTCTTCTCGCCCCTTTAATTTTAAATGGAAAATTGGAATCCTCGTGATTATCTCGCTTTCTTCCAGGGATTCCCACACCATGTTATTCGGCCCGTCCACCAAGTCACAGTTCCTTTCCATGCCAACCCGCTACTTTCCGCTTCGGAAGGACATTTTGCTTTCCCCTTTGAACCCGAAGTGTGTCCTTTCAAGCTCTTCTCTGATCACCCTCTTTCATTCCATGCCATACCCCTTCCCGCAAAAAGAGTAAAAAAAATCCATCACCTACAATTTTTGCACAAATTCAAATTTTCAATTCAATATCCACTAATTGGCTGTTATGTACTAAGCTTCTTAGAAAAAATTCTCAATTTATTTCTTTTGGCCATCTTTTATTTTTACCCTTAAGATGGCCAAGGCCCGAAATTGAATAGAACTTCGGGCTTTGGTCATTTAAAAACTTCCAATCTTAGGATTGAGCAAAAAAATCGTCCATTGTCCGTTTTAGGGCTTTGCGTTCAACATATATACAATGAGTAAAGGCTAAGGTTAAATAAATGTAGGTTCTTTAAATGTTTACGTAAAATGATAATCATTCACACAACACATAAAATACTATAGGTTATCTCTTAGATACAGAATATAGTCTTTGAGGAATATTTGTTACTGTAAAAGTTTGAAAATCGGTATATCTTAGAATTTACCAATATCTGTTGGTAAATGTCCGAAATATCTAAAACAATGTTGAAATTTCAATCTTTTTCCGGCTCTCATCGGTAAATCCCAACATCTACCAAAATTTCTTGGAAAAAGTGATCATACGTATTATCTTAACTGATTAAATGTTTTTATTTAGCTATCAATTTAAGTTTTACGTTTTTGTGGTTTTGAAATTTATTTCGTGTTGGATAAGTTCTTGCATTCACTCAAAGTTAATTAAACTTGTTGCAACAAGGTTGAATATTATGACATTTAGAATTGCATGACATAAAAGAGGATCTACACATACACTTTTTTGTTGAACACTTTTATTTTTTATAAACAATTACACTTTTTGAATCCTTGGCCTCCAACAAAAGATACCAGTTTACTAACAACTTCCTGTAGACTAACTTCTTCTTGTCCTACATCTTCGATGCTGATAAAATTATCTTTGAATTGGTTTCTGGTGTACAATGACTTCAGTTTGCCTCTTTAGTACTAAGTTGATAAAATTCATCATCTTCAATATTCATTACAACAGCTATTATTGATTTTGCATCAATATTGGCCCAGTATATATCCGGTACTTTAATTCCCACGTTCTGTCCAAATTTTTTTTTTTTTTTTTTTACAAAAGGCTGCTTCCATTTCTTTCGCTTGTATTTCAAGGCCTTCTCTGGCAGTCTTTCGAAACCACTTCACTTTTGGTAGTTGTTGGGGTCACGTCACACTCGTCAGAAGTTAGTGTTTTGTCTGCTGTTTCAGTTTCAACGACTCTTGAATGCTCTGTCCCTGCTGGTTCATTCTTTGCTCCAAAAGTACTTTCTTGCTGTAAATCTTCTATGGGATTAATTCATCGACCATTGTCGGATTGATTCATCGACCATTGTCTTCCCTTTCTTCTGAGACACTCTTGCCTCTATTTCCAGCAATACACACTTTTTAAGAATCCTCTTCGGAATTTAGAGTCTTAATTAAATCACTTGGAACAACCGAGCTTGCAATGCCCATTTTCATTAGAACAGCAAACATCGCTTCATATGGTGAACATTTAATCTCCTCATAGTACGCCCTGTTCTTCATTGCTTGTACAAACCTCAAGTCTTCAGACCACTTTGAAGTTTGATTTGTTTCCATCCAAGCTGCTAACATAATTTCAATGTCCTAGTTTACACGTTCATCTGATCCCAGAGACTGACTGTCTCTTGGTTTTTCATGGACTGTTTTTATATCATTCCTATGTCACATAATCTTTGTATAACTTAGTTACAGAACTCTCTACCATTATCAGAATGAAGGATATTAGGTGAGCCAAAAGTGGTGAAAATATCCTAAATATGATATGCAACTTTCTCAGCCCTTTTCGAACGCAGTGTTATGAGAGCAGCAAATTTAGTCAAATTATCCTGATATACTAATATGAACTACGACATATCGATTAAGTTGATTTAGCAACGTGAATTTATTTCGCTGTGTAAGATGGGTTTCACTAAAACACCATTTTCAATGTTTTTCGGTGACCTGGTGGTCTAGGGGTAAGGTGTCGGACTTCTATGCAGGGGTCCGGGGTTCAATCCTCGGTCCCGGCACATATTTATCTGATTACCAAACCCCTCCTTCACCTCTGACAAGACATCTTGTGAATGTGGAGAATGCCAGGCCTCCACCGTGGTTCGGATTCCACGTTAAACTGTAGGTCCTCCATTTCACCTCACAATCACCCTACCATTACATATTAGCGTAAGTGCGTATAACCCGAACGGGTAGTAAGACGCGGTGCTAATAGTAATAATAATAATAATAATAATAATAATGATGATAATGATAATAATGATAATAATGATAATAATAATAATAATGATAATAATAATCATAATCATAATCATCATCATCATCATCATTATTAGCTGACATTATTATCTTTTTAACTATTATTATTATGGTTATAATCCTATTCAAATACTAATCATGTTAATTATTATAAGTAAGGACATGTTTGAAAGGCATACCAGATTTATTCCGTCCAGTATCGGCAGACGGCAAATCATGTTCTCCATAAAGAATATCATGAGTTTTTAGGAATTCACTGCTTTATATGCCTTGTAATAGGTTGAATTTACTGTGGCAAGAACTCATCCAACACAAAATGGATATCAAAACAACAAAAAGGTAAACTGTAAATTGATAGCTAAATAAAAAACATTTAATTAGTTAAGATAATATGTATGATCACTTTTACCAAGACATGATGGTAGATGTTAGGATTTACTGATGAGACCCGGTAAAAGCTCGAAATTTCAATGTTGTTTTAGATATTTCGGACCTTTACCAACCGATCTTGGTAAATGTTAGGATATACCGGTAAATTAAGATTTACCGGTCTTCAGACTTTGACAGTAACATGTATATCGCTATGTTTGTCCTACCACAATTTCATGACAATGTCCTGCTGCAAGTCTTTGGAAGGCACGTCGACGAAACACTTCCACTTGAATGTTCGTGGGCATCACCTCCTAGATACGTGAAACCTCTTTGAGAATCGTTAAAACATCCCGCTAAAGATTTTGCAGGATAGTGATGTTGGAATCTTCACCACCACAATCGGTCTCACATTCTTCACCTTCAAGTCAAAGGACGTTATAGGGTTGTCCCTTCTCGAGTTTCAATAAACTCTTAACAAGATCCCATTTTTCTTTCTAGACTCGGTCCGACGCTTTGCACAACGTATTTTCTTCTGAAATGTCCTCCTCAGTCTTGGTGACGTTGCTAAACAAACGACAAACTTTTCTCTTTATTTAAAAAGTTTGTCACCAACTGCCGCCATGCTCATTACAGATATTCAACAAATGTTATCATGTGCAGAAAACTAAACTCTATGATTACATAGAAGAAATATTTGATTTATTATGGCCAAAAAATGTTTGTGCTATAAAAACTGCAAAATTAATGCACTAAACTCACGCTCACTAGCACCCCACCTTAAAGGAAATGTTACAATTTACACAAATTAGTTTATTACAAACTTCATTTTTCAAGCACAATTCAAATGTAACAATTAACACAAACAAGAAACAGAAAAAAAGAACAAACAAATTCAAAGATATTAAAGGAAGAGAACTGAACCACTACACATCCTTAATCTATTGTACAGAAGGTATCAACCCTTGAAAAACATAATTATAAATGGAATACAACATCCTCCCCCCTTAAGTTAACGAAGCACTAACAAGTTAACTTAACCAATTACAATTAAGTAGACTATTAGATTAAAATAGATTACAAATGAGTCCAAAGCTGTCAGAATTTTTATTCAAAAACTAAATTTCAAGCAAAGTTTGAATTTTAGCGTTGAATTGAATGTTATTCTTGTAGCACAAAATGTTGGATGTTAAGAAAAGGCAAACTGAATGGAAAATCAAAAGCAATTAAAGAAAATATGACAATTCTTCTTTATAGTGTGTAAGACAGTCAATCTTAGTAATCATTATAAAAAATTAGAGGTGTCACGCCCAAATCCCGGTTCCTCGATTCCCTCAAATCCTATGGTATTCGAGGGATTTGAGAATCTCACAAAAAATATCTTGAATCCTTATATTAAAGCTGAACTCAAAATGCAATTTTTAAGGAATTACATAGATTCATGTAATTTAAAAAAATAACAATTTAGCTTCATTTATGTAAAAAATAAGGGAACAAAATGACCAATTAAAAAAAAAATTGTATTTATGTAAATTTGTTTGCATTTTAAAAATATATCTCTCAATTTTTTGACAAACTATAAATATACTTTTTAAGATAAGAAAATTTTGGATTTGGATTTGAGAAATATAGGATTCACCCATCTTTATCAAGAATCAAAACATAAATTTGGGCTCCCAGCTTCATAAGCCAAGAAACAAGTTTAGGGTCTCTCACAATTATATAAATTAGCTTAACATATGAACTTATATGTAACCTATATAAAAAAAAGCTCAATTCTCGTTTGAGCAACATTAAGTTCAAAAACTTTGCTCGATTAAAAATTAAATACTATTTAAGTTTTCAAATTGTGAATAAAAAAAATATTAACTCATTCCAACCTTTTTTTAAAAAGCAATAATATTTAAGGTTCGGCAGAAAGGAGCTCAAGTAATTTTACAGTTTTTATAATATTACATTTTTTTGGCCAAAATAAATCAAATATTTCTCAGTTGGCGGATTTGGTGGTAACGATCAATTTTCCTTAAGAGGCAGCCTTTTCCTCTGTCCAGTGGCAGCAGTGTAAAGTGTGAACTGTGTTCTTCTTTTCATTGTAACAGCCATATTGTGTTTGTTCCCTTTATATGTTTCTATCCACCTCTCCTGTACCTTCTTTCAAATATAAAATGATTTAAGTTATATTTGAACTATTCTAATACTTTTTCTAATATTATTATCACTAATTATGTTTTAACTATTTTTCACATTTTGAGGTAAGCATATTTTTTAATTTTACAAACTAGTTTTGTGATTATAATAATAATTGAAGTAGGTAGTTCAGAGACCTGTTCTAGTGGGATGGTAAAGACTTCATTCACTCTCCTCTTATCTAATATGCAGGGTTGCAATCTTGACCATGTGTACTGAGGATATCTTTCCGCTCAAATGCTGGTAGACCTACGGTTCCTCAACTGTATCCTAGTAATGTATCTCTCTGCAATACTTGACATAGTAGAGTTCCACAGCTTGCTGATATGAATGTCTGTGTGCAGCTAACCTGGCTCGGACACTGGAGGAGCTGCAAGCCGGCATGTCGGTGCTGTCTGAGCTTGATGGAAACCCTCCCTTGTGGATCACACGGCGGCCCGGCCAGTATCGAGATGACATCTACGTCAACAACGCTCGTATAATTCAGGAGCGCTCCAACTACCAGCAGAACAATTTGCATAGCAAGAAACAAGTGCTGCATGTTATTGATGAAGTGCTCGAGCCGGTTGCCTCCTTTACCAAGGACACTTTGCAAATCTACAATCCGGACGCTTATCAGTTCCTCAACCAGTCGGAGAACCTCAATCTTGAGTCTCATAGAGTCAGGTGAGACAAATAGAAAAGGTTGTTTAATAAACTAGACAAGTAAAGTATAAAACCCTGCCCCGTGAATATGAATGCAGTAGCACTCTCAAGGGCTACAAACAAGACCCCCCCCTGCTCTCCCACTCAGAGAATCCAAATATTTTGCTAAAAGTTTAAATCAAAACAAGTAAAACTATACTACAAAGCACTGAAGATGTGTCGATTACATAGCCTACATTTTAAGACCATGCTTATGACTTGATATATAAAAGGTTAATCGCTATGTACATTTAAAGCGACCCCAAATTCACACTTGAAAAAATTTAAAAAAATAAAAACTTTAATACAGTGTAAACAAGGCCATAGTCAGATGAAAATTTAAATAATACATCTACTTCCTTATTTACTGTTTATCACTAGGAGGCCCAAGTGCATGCATATAGGCTTACCTATAAAGCGCTACAGCAGTCATATTGACCGCTTCTCATAAACAATATGCAATATGCACCGATTCTTTAAATATATATATGATGGCTGGTGATTTATTTCCATCATCATGAATGTATACAGGTTGTCCCAAAGTTACTGTGCACATATCTCGTTGCAGTTCTTTCTATAACAGGTGTTAGAAATGTCCCCCAAGGGCCTAAAGACACATCCAAACACAGCTCTCATATCATTTCATATGAAGAGCCATGTAAACACATGTTTTCAGGCCCTAGCGGGACATTTCCAACACCTGTTATAGGACGAACTTCAACGAGATATGTGGTAATTACTGCACAGTAACTTTGGGAAACCTGTATATGTTATACTGGAAACCATAAAAATATATATCATGAAAAATAAACTATATTACTGTATCATAAAGAGACAAATAGAATTAGAATACATGGCATTTTAGGAGTCTGTAGTTGGAATACAATTGGTAAGAATAGAACAATTCAGCAACTAAGCTTGTACATAGTTTATTATGCTTGATTATGACAATAATAATAATAATAATAATAATAATACATAATTTAAAATTGCCTGTTAACATCTATTTCACATAATATATTTAACATTGCCTAAGCCTCCTTATGACAATAATAGGGGATACTGAACTATACAAAAAATTGTGCTAGAAATTTACAACATGAAGTTAGAATATGCATCATGTCTATATCAGGCATTTACAAAAAATAAGTATATTTTTACTAGAATAATTGGCAAAAAAAGTAATACTTGAAAAATAGCTTAGCCTCACAGACTCTTGAGATACTTGAGACAAGTTACTATTTTTTTTAGGGCTGTGGCTGTACAATTGTCACCGACAGCTTTGTTTCAGGTGTAGTAACTGTCAACCATTTTGTTTATCTTACTTGCAGTAATCCCTTGACACCGACACTGTTTGTGGTTTTGTTTTTAGCTCGTTCACCAGTTGAAATATACATTTGTGCTGAGAGATTCTCTGACTTGTGACCTCCTTGTAAATTACCCACACTTTGAGTGTTTATAATAAGTCAAGTATGTTGTAGCAAACATGCACTGGCCATCTCCTAGGAGCAACCCTTACAGAATACCTATAAGCTGACTATGTCAACGCCATACTTTGTAGAGTTACAGAACTCCACTGTTTCTCGGAGCGTGCTTAATAGCGGGATGTTCTTCTAGTTCTTTCTCTGGTACACAGTCAATGTAATGTCCTGAGCCTTGAGGACAGTGGTTTTAGCATCCAAAAGGGGCAGATGCCAACAAAACACATGGAAAATATAAATACTACAAAAAAAGGGGGGGGGGGGTTTAACCCAGAGCGAGTGCTGAGGAGTTATAAATGTGACCCTCTATCTCAACCAGACGGCAAGACACTTCAGCCTCCGTAAAGTTCATATTAAACCAAAACGTTTGACGAATAACCTTGGGAATGATGGGGTTAATATATAATAAGAATTAGTATAAGTCAAAGTTAGTCGATATTTATTAGCCATAACTCAATTAGATTCTTAACAGTTCCTCCAAATATATACATTGTTGTTGTTGCGAAGTATAAAGAAAATAGAATAAATTCATAAAAACTATTAATTGAAGTCAAAGCTAAGGAGTCAGATGGTAAATATTCATCAGATTACTTAAATGTTAACTTTAAGATATCGCCCATTAGAAATGGCGCGTAGTAATAACAACATGACAATTTGGATTCCATCATAAAATATTAATCCTAAAAAAAAAAACACCTAGTCAATGGCAACAAGACAATCTAATTTCAAACATAATATATATGTACATTAGGAATGGTACATAGCGTATGACAATAAGACATGTTAAATTCAAATACTAAATATTTGTCCATAATAAATGGCTCATAGCGTATGACAATAAGATATGTTAAATTCAAATACTAAATATTTGTCCATAATAAATGGCTCATAGCGTATGACAATAAGAAATGTTAAATTCAAATACTAAATATTTGTCCATAATAAATGGCTCATAGCGTATGACAATAAGATATGTTAAATTCAAATACTAAATATTTGTCCATAATAAATGGCTAATAGCGTATGACAATAAGATATGTTAAATTCAAATACTAAATATTTGTCCATTAAAAAAAGGCACATAGCGTATCACAATAAGATAAACTAATTCAAATACTAACATAGTTGTCCATAAAAAAATGGCTCATAGCGTATGACAATAAGATATGTTAAATTCAAATAATAAATATTTGTCCATAAAAAAATGGCTCATAGCGTATGACAATAAGATATGTTAAATTCAAGCTCTAAATATCTGCCCATTAAAAAAAAGGCACATAGCGTATCACAATGAGATAAACTAATTCAGATACTAACATAGTTCCCGCGAACATTAATTTAAAAAAAATACAGTACATAATCGATACAAACGATTAGTCGTGACTCTACTGGCGCTAAGTCGCCCTGCCCTGACCTTGCAAATAAGGTGATCTCAAAAAAAAAAACTATGTTCTTAACCGTCAGATTGATTTTTTTGGTAATTTGAAATTTAAGCCAAAATTGAATTTAGAAAAGATTTACATTAAAAAAAAGGGATTAATTTGCTGAAAATGGATTTAGATCTTACATTTTATGAAGCAGAAAGCCGGAGCTTATCCTATCCCTGACATGACTCAGGCCCAATTGTGTCGTTATCGATACAAGGAACAGAATATATACAAAAATCAGTGGAGGACGAAAGGAGAAGGGGGGGGGGGGGGGGGGAAGCATTCTGGATTTAAATGGAACATATTGCAAGCAATACTGAGCTTCGTGAACCTTCTCGTGACGGGAACTCGTTACTGCGCATGTGCAGCCAGCCCTGGGCGTCGGCTGAACTTGTCAGTCCTTACGCGCTCTTAGTGTCTTGTTCTCCCGGGTTAGTGAAAGTTCGTCCGGAGGTTTTGAGCCGTTGTTCCCCGCAGGCCCAGTCGACTGGCGAATGCAGTAAGTCTCTTCTTTTGTTTATGTTTGTAGCGTCTCCCATATAACGTCCAATGCTACATGGTTTCAAACAACGGAGTTCTAGATGTCTTCACAGACTCTGACATTTCTCTCCTGGCATACTCTACTGTCCCTACAATGCTTGTTTCCTGTGCTTTCAATCTCCATGCAAGCTTCAATAATTTCAAGAAAAGGATGATAGTGATATTTGGCCCTTTCTTGAGGTATGGTTGTATGAGTTTCAAAATAACATCTTCTGGCAAGAACTTGTTTGCAGGATGCATCTTGTCTTTCCTGAGATAATAATAGAATAATTCACTGATCACCATGCTTCTAAGAATTATGTTGCTATTCCCATTACAGTGCTTCACATTAAACTATCATAGCAATATAAACATAGATTTGTGACATGATTTTACATTCCAAATACTATTGCTATTCACTGTAGCACTATGCAGAATTTTTAAATTTAATCCTGCTTTTACAGCCCTTGAACTTACAGCGGTCAAATTAACCACTCTTGGGTTTTCTAGGTATAATGTTTTGTAAAGCCAGTTCTATTTATTTATGAGAGAAGTGATTTTTGGATAACTTTTAAAACCCTATTTTGTGAAAAGTCATAAGGCACCAATATATTCCCTCAACAATTACATATGGTGTGAAACAATGAATTCTTAAAGCGATCATTATGCCCGCTTCGAGCTTTCTAGTGTTAAACATTAACAAAAAAAAAGTTGTTTGAAAAGATCTAAGTGAATGTATTTATCTTGTCACTATCACGGTGTGGTGTTACAATATTGATTTAAGGCTCTTAAAATAAGATAAGGAAGGATAATTACACTTTAGAACCCCTCTTTAGTCTAGTGGTTACAGTTCCTGGCTATAGATCCAGGGGTCCCGGGTTCGATCCCCAGCATCCTCAAAATATATCTCTGAAGCAGTGGGTCTGAAACAGGACTGGAGCTACTTGAATAAATAAATAGCTCTGGTCTAGAAAACTGAGATTAGAAGCTGAAGAGTACCACATGACATCCTATATATGCCAATTATTGACACTATCACCACTAATGGCGGCGGCCGCTCGGTCGGTATGGCTCATGCCAAGGAGTTTTCTTACTACACTTTGGACCTCTTTCTAGAACTTTCTCGATCCCTCACACCACACACACTTTTGTATAGAGCTAAGACTACTTACTGTAAGCTACTTCAGTGTGAATGAGATTCAAACCAATCAGAGCTGTTTATTCAACACATTGTGGAGTGCCTTAAAGAGGTCGACCACAGTATGGAGCCGACGACAATAACTAATACCTTCTAATTATAAACAATTCCTACAAACTTTAATTTTTTGGAAATCTAGCAAATCTCATACACATATAAAATCCCTAAATAACTAATATAAAACAAAAGAGGAGTTTGAGATAAAACTTCATTTTCTTTGCGTTTTATTTATAAATTTTACATATTTGAGGGATTTTTATAATAACTACCTGTCATAAACTAAACTAAATTAGTTAATTTTAGAGTTGGCATAGCTAAATAGTTTTCCCAAGTTACCATAAAAGAAGAATTCCACTTAGCTTCAATAGGTATTTAATATTCATAAGCTACATTTTGTTAGACTTTGATGGTCAGCAGGGACTGTCTCACATAAACCCCCCAACCACCACCCCCATCCCTGATTACATTCCTGGCCGCTCCATTGTTTGGGTGGGAAGAGAACCAATCACAAGATTGTATGGGCTTTTGTCAGTTTTGTTCAAATTACTATAACATATATGAGACACCAAGGGAGTAGAAAGGAAATTTGTACAGGGGGTAGGGGGGCCACTTGAAAGTTAACGTGATAGTCTACATTATTTTGGGACTACACTTATGTACTAATTACACTAAGGTGTTTGGGATGAGGAAGTGTACCCGCATGTACATGCAGGGAGACTCGAAAAGCATTTAGGAAATACCACCCTTAGAACAAATAACTGGTCAACATAAATTATTTTAAAACTCTTTTGAATTTTTTTAGATATTATAATTTTATCTAGAATACATAATTTAATTAATAATTAAATTGTAGCATCGGATTGTTTACGAAAGACACTAAACAACAAAATAGATGAGACTTACCTCGTTTGCTTGCTGACTGGGGCTGCGTGGAAGAACGACACAATTCCGTCGGACGCACCTTCGCGGTACCCGGAAAATAGAACACTGGCAGGGTAAAATGTGACGCGAGTGCAACGAACATCTTGAGTTGATTTGACATGCGCAGTGAAGATATCCCCTTCGATAAGGTTCCCGAACGGCCACGAACCTTCCCAAAGCTGTGTCGGCATGCGCTGAATATGTATTCCTTGGTGATCTAGAATGTGACCTCCCCTTAATTTTCCCATCTCTCCCTCTTCTGTGCTTTATGATATATATACTGGCGCCTGTGCCAACTAAATTTACAATTGGGCCTAAGTCATAAATGAGATAGGATAAGCTTTGGCTTTCTTCTACTTAAAAATGTAAGGTCAAAATTCACTCTAGGCAAATTTAACTTTTTTTTTTTAATTGTAAGACGTTACCAAAATTTCTTTTCGACCTATTTTCCTAAGATTCAAAATAATTTATAAATAAATCAGACTGTTAGAAAATTACTTTATTGGTCTTTAGATGTCGCTTCGTTGCTAGGTGACGGCGTCTTATCACCATTTGAGTTATAATTAATCGATTGTATCGATAAGTATGTTTAATGGGTATCGTTTGCATGAATGGCTTTATTTATATAATGTTCACGTGAACTATAAAATATTTGAATTTAGATTTTTTATTGTTGTTTTGAAACATGCCAGTTCTGATGGGCAGATATTTAATATTTGAATTTATATTTCTTGTTGTTGTTTTGCAACATGCTAGTTCTCATGGACGAATATTTAATAATTGAATACATATTATCTTGTCGTTATTTTTTGCATATAAGAAAGGCGCCCTATCAATTGGACTTAATTAACTACGTTTAACTAAATTTTCTTGTTGTAATGCCGTCTGGCTATGTTCATAACTTTTAATGAGTCTAATTTACATTTATACGTTTTATCAATATCTTATGTTAACGTTTAATTAATCTGATATATGTTTCACCTCAGACTTTAACTTTGGCTACAATTCGTTGTGGTATATGAATCTCGTTTATATTTTTTATATACATCTTCACTACAACTATGTTAACGTTGAATAGCACTGTTAAATATCTAATTGTGCGATTGCAAATAAATATCGACTTATCATGACTTATACTAATATTTACTATATATGCCTCTCCATACCCTAGGTATTAGACCTAATATATTTCTATTAATTTATTATGAACTGATAGGCAGGTTGCAGTATCTCACTGCTTTCTAGAGGTAGACGGCCCCTTTTGAATAACCAAGCAACAGGCTTAAGTTGCGAGCTTCGGTATTGGAATGTTTTGGGTAAAACATTCAAAGCCTTGAACTCCATAGCACTCACTTCTATTGTTGTCCCTTTTTTTATATTACTATTTATATTATTTGAGCATCCTCCCTTTGAGGATGGTTCAAAATGTTATGGGTAATATATATATTCACTATGGTGAGAAAAACAGCATTAAATGTTGAAGTGGAATTATGTGCATATAAATAGTGATAGGCTAAAATATATATATATATATATATATATACACTAGATAGCTGTTGCCCGCGGCTTTGCTCGCGTGGAAGTTGTTTATATACAAATACGAAAATATACATATGTATTTACAGATTAATTTAAAATATTACGTTACGTTGATGACCATAACTTGACCTCAGATCAAAAATAATGCAAGTCTGATACAAACTTTCACCCCCTTTTTCATCCCTTATTAAATAAAATTTCCAAAATTCCTGAAACACGTATTTATTTGTTTTACGTCAATAACCGAAATACAAAATTTTGTTTATGTAACTTTCAAAATGACGGACTTTCATACATATTATCATACATATTATCATCCCCTATTTTGACCCTTTGGGGTGGAATTTTCTAAAATCCTTTCTTAGTGGGTGCCTACATAACAAAATGAATATACAGTCCGAATTTCATGCTTGTAGCCTTGATAGTTTGCGCTCAGCGATGATGAATCAGTCAGTCAGTCAGTCTGGACATGTTATTTTATAAGTATAGATAATTACAAACACGCACATATTCAATGCCGCTTTAACATTTAATGTATTATTTCCAGAGTATATTTGGAAAACTTAGAATGAAAGTATAATAACTGTGGTCTTAGTTTTAACACAAACAATAAATTGTTAAGCATGGTTTTATTAAATACTAGCTAAATAACACGTTCTTCACACAGGATTGTTTTTAATATGTTTCATCTTTCCAACTCAAGTGGATTGGAATATTCGGAAAAATAGCCCCCTCCCTGCTTCACTCCGATAAGGGTTGAATTTTGAAAAATAAAAAATTAACTATCGAACTTTACTTAAAAAAAAGTAAATGACAGGGAATAAGTTACAGCCAAAGTTTGGAAATTGTCTCATTATCACCCCACCTTACACCACTCTTTCTTCACCGAAAGCAGGCCCTGGTTGTCTGGCTCCTATTCGGTCATTGATTACTCATGTTGACAATAGCTAGGTAGGGGGATTATAATTGAGTCATAAATGCATCAATAATTTTTTCATGACTAATCAATTCAGCCCTAAGTGCAATTCCTTTTATTCCCCTGTAAATAATCAAATCAAAATAATAAATTTAATAAATTACAATTTTATTTTACAAAAACATTAGTTTTCCCAGTGAATTGATTACAATCAGTAAATATATATTTTGGGCCTTGTAAAGTCATATACATAATAATAATAACAATAATAATGTATATATGACACATTATAAAAACAATATAGCCAACATAAATATTGGCAATATATTGATAACTTTTAAACATGACAGCTGGACTTGGAATTTGAAACTGGGACTACTGCTTAAATAGACCAATGCTCTAAACACTGAGCTATCTAGGGCTCATCTCCTACCTAGGTTCATTCTTCACTATAGTTTAAGGCGGAGTCTGTGATGGATGTGTGGAAATTGCAGACTAACAATTAGCTATCACTGATACCACAGTGACCTGTGACTTGTGTACAACTTACATGTACATTAAAGTGAATGACATGGATTACAACATATCCAGGACAAATTCTGGATAACTCAGGGGTATATCATTGGCACACTAAGCAAAGGCAAGTTGTTCGATTCCCAGGTCTAGGTGTTCAAGTTTACGAATGTAATACTTGATGTGGTAGTATCCATAGCTAAAGATAGTTTACATCTTCTAAACTTTGCTAATCATGAATCATTGTCTGAGTGTTTACCTACCTCTAACATTGTCAATACTACGTAGTATCTGTCCAGTGTTTACAACCTATTGGGTTCAGGTACCTCACTCACAAGGTGATCACAGTTCATTATAAATATTAATGGAAAATTTTATCTATGTAATTGATCAAATAATACCATTCTTCCAAATGCTGAACCTACAGCAAAACATTGAATTTAAAAATATTTGTAGCATTTGTTTTACACAATCATTTTTGAGAATCACTTTTTTATCAATAAATATAAAATAAACTAATTTATATTTTAAATTTTTAGTTACCTATTGTTTGGTTTTTACTATAGGTAATTAACATACTTTATTAACTTTGAAATGACACAGCAATTTATAAGAAATTAGATAAACTATTTGAGTGTCTTAATGTAAAATTCATTTGCACAGTATTAAAGTTATATTGAGACTAATTTTTTTTTAAATATAAATTTTAAAAATTGACGAGAAAGACACTGAGGGGTTTTTACATTATGTTTTATTCACTAATGTGTGGAAAATCATCTGAGTGAATCTGGCCAAAGTTTTTAGAATGTTGCTTAACTTGTATATATGCCGGCCATAAAATGGAAAATAGATTTTCTATAAACTGAACTGAACTGTAGGCCTACATTATGTTTCATATATATATATATATATATATATGGACCTATATTTACTGTCCTGTCTGGTTACCTCTGTTTACTGTCCTGTCTGGTTACCACTGTTTACTGTCCTATCTGGTTACCTCTGTTTACTGTCCTGTCTGGTTACCACTGTTTACTGTCCTGTCTGGTTACCTCTATTTACTGTCCTGTCTGGTTACCTCTGTTTACTGTCCTATCTGGTTACCTCTGTTTACTGTCCTGTCTGGTTACCACTGTTTACTGTCCTGTCTGGTTACCTCTGTTTACTGTCCTGTCTGGTTACCACTGTTTACTGTCCTGTCTGGTTACCACTGTTTACTGTCCTGTCTGGTTACCTCTGTTTACTGTCCTGTCTGGTTACCACTGTTTACTGTCCTGTCTGGTTACCACTGTTTACTGTCCTGTCTGGTTACCTTTGTTTACTGTCCTGTCTGGTTACCTCTGTTTACTGTCCTGTCTGGTTACCACTGTTTACTGTCCTGTCTGGTTACCACTGTTTACTGTCCTGTCTGATTACCCCTGTTTACTCCCCTGTCTGGTTACCTCTGTTTACTGCCCTGTCTGGTTACCACTGTTTACTGTCCTGTCTGGCTACCTCTGTTTACTGTCCTGTCTGGTTACCTCTGTATACTGTCCTGTCTGGTTACCACTGTTTACTGTCCTGTCTGCTTACCTCTGTTTACTGTCCTGTCTGGTTACCTCTGTTTACTGTCCTGTCTGGTTACCTCTGTTTACTGTCCTGTCTGGTTACCTCTGTTTACTGTCCTCTCTGGTTACCTCTATTTACTGTCCGGTCTGGTTACCTCTGTATACTGTCCTGTCTGGTTACCTCTGTTTACTGTCCTGTCTGGTTACCACTGTTTACTGTCCTGTCTGGTTACCTCTATTTACTGTCCTGTCTGGTTACCTCTGTTTACTGTCCTGTCTGGTTACCTCTGTTTACTGTCCTGTTAACCTTGAAATAAATTTATACTTTTATTAATAAAGTGTGCCAGTATAAAATTCTATTTGTTATAACTTTTTTTAAAAAGTGTATTTTATTTAACTACACAAACTAAAATAAATAATAATTTTTTAGTGTGTAGCTGAGTAATAGCACTTTCTGAATGTACTAATTTCAGCATGTGTAATACTATTTGTTTGTTGCAGATCATTCCGTCAGCGTGTGTATCAGAACAATAAGGCCGATGTGTTCAAGAAAGCGGGCAAGTTTACTTTCTTCATCCCAGTTGATGAAGGCTTCAAGGTAGTTTTCTAGCTAAATTTACTATTACACTTTTAACACAAGAGAAGGAGCCTTGAAAATACTCGAGATTTTTAAAAACAACCAAATCTTGAATTTTATTTGGGATTAGAACTCTTTAACTATTTGTTAGTTTTGTTCAATGTAACTATAGGGAAAATAAAACAGCCAGACCTCATACTTAAATTTATCACTTAACTGAATGTATGAATTTTATAATGACAATATTATAACAAAAAAATATTAACACTTATTTGCTATTTCTATTTGCTATAGCAACTAAACAATTAATGTAGTAAAGTAAACACCGTGTGTTTGAATTAGATTCTAATTCTTTTTCAAGATTTATAATTTGTATGTAAAATTAAGATTCAGGTTCATAATATAGTGTATTCAAACCATCTTTACATAACACAGTGTAATACTAATGGCTGTAATTACATTTATCGAAAACTTTCTCAATAATAAATGGTTGGCAATTACACAATTTCTTAACTTTCTGACAACCAATCAAGTCCTTTCTTATCTGCAAGATCAAAATGTTGATCTCCATATTTTTTTATAACTCAATTTACATGTCCTTTACTAAATAATAAATGTTTTAATATGAAGTTTAGTACAGTGTATCCTTAAGTTATATTATTTTTGGAGACCATAACATAAAAGTAGAAAAAGATAAAGGAGGTTTTGAGGAGGTGTTAGGGAAAGAAAGATGGGTAGAAATAAACGATGATTGTAGAAGGCTGTTGGATTTATGTCCATGAAATAAAATTAAAGTTGCAAACAGCTGGTATAAGAAGGGAAAAAAAAGTCATAAGATCACTAGATACAGTTGGGATATGTTGTAAAAGTTGGTGATACCGAGTGTGTCCTTAGATAGTGACTACAGGTTTTTGTTGGCAGACAAAGGGATGGGAATGCAGGAGAAAGGCAATAAGACAAGAAAGAAGAATAAGGGAGGGGAGGGTAGAAAATGAAGAGGAAACAGAACTGTTCCTAAGAAAGGCAAGAAGCTTAATACCCAAGGATGAGATACAAAGTGTAGAGGTTGAATGGGAAAGGTTTAAGAGGAGGTATGTGGGAGGACAAGTGATAAGAGTAAGTAGGAGGAGACACCCTGGTGGAACAACACGGTGAAGAAAGCAGTAGAAGAGAAGAACAAAGCATTCAGAAGGAGTTTTATGAATAGGAATGAGAAAACATAGGAAGCAGTAGAAGAGAAGAATAAAGCATTCATAAGGAGTGTTAAGAATAGGAATCAGGAAACAGAGGAAGCAGTAGAAGAGAAGAATAAAGCATTCAGAAGGAGTGTTATGAATAGGAATCAGGAAACAGAGGAAGCAGTAGAAGAGAAGAATAAAGCATTCAGAAGGAGTGTTATGAATAGGAATCAGGAAACAAAGTAAGAAGTAGAAGAGAAGAATAAAGCATTCAGAAGGAGTGTTATGAATAGGAATGAGTAAACAAAGGAAGCAGTAGAAGAATAAAGCATTCAGAAGGAGTGTTAAGAATAGGAATGAGAAAACATAGGAAGCAGTAGAAGAGAAGAATAAAGCATTCAGAAGGAGTATTAAGAATAGGAATGAGGAAACAGAGGAAGCAGTAGAAGAGAAGAATAAAGCATTCAGAGAGAAAGAAACAGAGGACGTAGAGAGAAGAATAACTTCAGAAGGAATGTTATGAATAGGAATCAGGAAACAGAGTAAGCAGTAGAAGAGAAGAATAAAGCATTCAGTAGAGTGTTATGAATAGGAATCAGGAAACAGAGTAAGCAGTAGAAGAGAAGAATAAAGCATTCAGAAGGAGTGTTATGAATAGGAATCAGGAAACAGAGAAGCAGTAGAAGAGAAGAATAAAGCATTCAGAAGGAGTGTTATGAATAGGAATAGGAAACAGAGGAAGCAGTAGAAGAGAAGAATAAAGCATTCCGAAGGAGTGTTAAGAATAGGAATGAGGAAAACATAGGAAGCAGTAGAAGAGAAGAATAAAGCATTCAGAAGGAGTGTTATGAATAGGAATGAGAAAACATAGGAAGCAGTAGAAGAGAAGAATAAAGCATTCAGAAGGAGTGTTATGAATAGGAATGAGGAAAACAAGGAAGCAGTAGAAGAGAGAATAAAGCATTCAGAAGGAGTGTTAGAATAGGAATCAGGAAAAGAGGAAGCAGTAGAAAGAATAAAGCATTCAGAAGGAGTGTTAATGAATAGGGAAATCAGGAAACGAGAGGAAGCGAGTATGAAGAGGGAAAGAATAAAAGCATTCAAGAAGGAGTTGTTATGAATAGGAATCAGGAAACAGAGGAAGCATTAGAAGAGAACAATAAAGCATTCAGAAGGAGTGTTATGAATAGGAATCAGGAAATGGAGGAAGCAGTAGAAGAGAAGAATAAAGCATTCATAAGAAGTCTTAAGAATAAGAATGAGCAAACCAGAGGAAGAATAAAATACTGGAGTGAGTGATTTTCTAACTAATTTAATATTATAGTACTATTATACTATATTTTATATGTTTTAAGGGATTCACTTAAAAAAAAGTTGGGCCAACATAATCAAGGATTATCTATTATAAGTCTTACATTCTACAGACTCACCATCAAATAATTCATTTTGGCATAATTAATGTATTCATAATTCACTAAAATTCCAAACATAAATTTACAAAACACAACCAGCCTTTAGCAAGTAATGATAAAACTGGCGTGTTCTCAAAATATGTTTTCCCTCTTCGACTTAAACAACTAGTACCAAAAAGTTATTTTGAATTGATCACTTTGTACAGTAGGTTCCATTCAATTATATATAGAAAAAAGTATTACAACTATGCACCTAACCCATCTCAAAATAATGCAATTTGTTTAATTTATATCCCTTTTCAAGTATGAACACAAAATACAATATAAGATTTGAAAAACTATACATTTATAATATATTGGTTTATAAACTATGAGAACTACTAAATCATATAGATGAATTTGGTAGGTTGGACAGTATTTATATTTTATAAATTAAAAAAAATCATAAATTTATAATCTTTCGAATCTCTTTTCAATGCTCCTTTCTACAAATATTTTAGAATGTTTTACAAAATGTTATGAACACACAAGTTTAAATATTTATTAAAAATTAAATTTAACAACACTATCAAACATTAGGGATATCCAAAAATCTTGTCAAGCTCATCGAAGTGTTTTTGACTGATACGGGCTGGATGTCCCTTATTAGATACTTTCAAAATACATAATGGATTGAAGCAAGGATATGCACTGTCCCCAATACTTTTTAATGTAGCCTTAGAGTATTCTATTTGGGTAACACAAGAGGGTAGGGAAGGGTTGACATTTTATTATAAGTTAGTAAGTAAATATGTTTAGAAGTGAACGCCGAAAAGAATAAATTAAGATAGTATCACACAGAGAACACAGATTAAGGACAATAATTTAGAGACTACTGTAATGAGTTTAAATAATTAGGAATAGTTTCAATTAGCATTAACGATATTATATTGGAAATCAGGAAAGTAATACAGTCGGGAAATGCATGATATTACTCAGTCGGTAAGTTGTTGTCATCTCGCCTGCTGTCCAGGAATGTGAAGAATTATAGAAATATTCTTGCACCGCGATGGGCGCTAATTGAAGAATTATCGTTTTATTCTTGCCTCGCATTGGGCGCTAATTGATGTGTTTCTGTTTAATTAGCTGATAATTGCCAGTGATCAAGCACTAATTAAAGCGGTATGGTATCTTGATGATATAATTGGTAATTATAGCCCTGTGATTGAGCGCCAATTGTTGAACTCTTGAATTAATACACAATTATTAGGTTAGATATGATTTTATTTTAATACCACTATTGTCTTTATCATAAAACTGATCATGTCGTTAACTATTTCGAGACGCGACTGATAATGATAACACGACCGTACATATTGAAGGCTGGAGTGACAGACACAGTCACAGTGAGCTTCTTCTGCCACTGCTAGTGATTTCACCTTACCTAGTATTTAACTCTCGTCGAAAAGAACATTCTTGAAGATGTTATAAAAAATTAAAATACAAGAAAAAACATCTCGGTGGTAGTAGAAGGTCCGAGAGCCAGAAACTGCCTCAAATTACCTTTTAAAATCTATATTCGAACTTTCCAGAACAGGAAGTTATTATTTAAAAACCTTAAATTGTCATATTGACTCTACCAACGTCACGCGCTCTGACGTCACTTGTCAGTGGCTCGTGCCTTCTTAGAAGAAGAAGTGCTTTAAGCGCCATGTAATATATTATAAAGTTCAAATAAAATTAAATACATTTATAAAATTAGGATGATATTATTGTCAATGCTCTCACATATTCTTTAGGGGCAAATCAGTAATATTACAAATGTAAAACTCAGAATATACGAAGCTATAATTTTATTGGTTGTCCTCTATGGGTGTTACACATGGTCTATTACCTTAAAGGCTGAAAAAGAATAGGGTGTTTGAAAACAAGGGTATTTGGATGATATTTGATGCAAAAAGGAATGAGGCTAGGCATAGTAATGACTTAGATAACCTGTACTCATCATAGGACATTGTTATGATAATCAAGTCTCACAGATTACAATGAGCTGGACATGCAGTGAGAATGGGAGAATCTAGATTGTGATCAAGGTACTGACTGGTAAACCCACTGGCAAAATACCATTGGCAAGACCTAGCCGCAAATGGGAGGAAAACATTGGAATGATATAGGCCTAGTGCCTAAAACACCAATATTACCAGCCACCGTTGAAAGACCGGAGGTGAACCATGTTTCAATCATTTAGCTTTGAACTAAAGAAATATTGTTGCATTGTTTGGTTCCTTTCCTAGAAGCAGGATGTGCAAGTGCAAGTACAGCCTAACTATCAAAGACGGGCCAACCACTATGTTTAAACTTTTGTTAGTTTTATATATAACTAGATAGCTGTTGCCCGCGGCTTTGCTCGCGTGGAAGTTGTTTATATACAAATACGAAAATAAACATATGTATTTACAGATTAATTTAAAATATTACGTTACGTTGATGACCATAACTTGACCTCAGATCAAAAATAATGCAAGTCCGATACAAACTTTCACCCCCTTTTTCATCCCTTATTAAATAAAATTTCCAAAATTCCTGAAACACGTATTTATTTGTTTTACGTCAATAACCGAAATACAAAATTTTGTTTATGTAACTTTCAAAATGGACTTTCATACATATTATCATACATATTATCATCCCCTATTTTGACCCCTTTGGGGTGGAATTTTCTAAAATCCTTTCTTAGTGGGTGCCTACATAACAAAATGAATATACAGTCCGAATTTCATGCTTGTAGCCTTGATAGTTTGCGCTCGGCGATGATGAATCAGTCAGTCAGTCAGGACATGTTATTTTATAAGTATAGATTACCACGCATTATTTAGTGAGTTTAGGTCCTGTTCTATAATCAAGAAGTGTAACTGATATGTGGTTTTGATTTGTTGTAATTGTAAACCTTTTTGTTGTTGTGGGGAATAATAGTTTGTTTTTAAGTGTTTGATGGGTTTGTTTTGAGACCATTTTGTTTGTTTGCTACTTTATTCTGGAGGGTTAATAAACACATAGATTTTCTTTTCTCTTAACAATTATATCGGTCGGTGGCGAGTTCAGGTACCTAGAAGCCCGAGATTAAGTCTGGGATGTTTCTGCACTGGCGCCAGCCGGGCAGGCATACAAATAGTGTGTAGAAACAGGGATGCGAACCTGTTTGAATGCTTGAGGGAGCAGTGATGGGAAGAAACCCTTACACTAATGCCATAGCGCTGGGATCGGAAACAGTGTTGCCAATCTCCACAAGTAGCGAATTGACCATAAAAGTGTGGTGAATTTTGAGTTTTCCAGCTCCCCTAATAAAATAAACTTTTTCCTAATGGTGTGTGCTGATTGTAACTTGGTATTTCCCGCATAAAATTGGAAGCACTCCACATATGCATTGAGTTCAGATATTCACCCATTGCTTCTGCAACATGTCAGATAACAGGATTATCAAATTTCGCATCAAATTGTCCTACATTTTCAATCAAAACCCTTTTTTATCATTTACGTCTGAGGCAGTGGTAACTGGGTAATCAAAGGTTTTAATAAGTTTGTTTAAACCACGCGTGCTGGTTTTAATGTTTGGTTGAACAACCATATTTCTCAATTTATACATTGGGTGGTTAATTTCATTTCTCATTCTCCACAACCATTTCTCATTCTCCACAACTGCGGCTACATTGAAAAATATGTTGCCCACCTCTGCCATAGAGTAAGTATCAAAGAACATGCAAAACACTCATTTTTGTGTAAAAAAAGTATAATCTGAGTGAGTGCTTATTGAAATCCAAAAAAAGAGCACAAATTTTGAAAAGAGAGCAGCTATCTTTCAAAGAAGGGCCAAAACTCGTATCATATTTAATTTGCATAGCCTGGTGTTACAATAAGCTAGTTTTATTTAGAAGTTCACTCTTTTAAAATGATTTAACTTTTCCCCTTAGAGCCTTGATTTGATTCTTGGGGGAAGCATTTTAGCTTGTTACCTTGATAAATATTTTGAGGGAATAATCTTGAGTGAGCAATTTTTTAATCTTCGTCTCTTTATCAACGGGAACATAACTTGTTTTTAAAAAGCTCTGAAGCTCAACTTTTTATATCATCCTAATATTGATAGGGTGGGAATATTTTGGATCATTGGTTTGAATTATTGTATAATTTTCTTCTCCTAAATGCAATTAACTCAGATTTGTTGAGCTGCCACTTGTATATGTATTTTATACTTTGGTACAACTGTGTAATTTTGATGTCAAAGCGTGAATAGGCTTACATTTCTGATTTAATTTGGTCATAAAGGAAAACTATGCCATCAGTTGCTGTGTAATGTTATTGATATGTTCAGCCTCCTCCCCGGCCAGAAAAGATTGACCAGAAGGTTATTGATGGCCATGTCATCCCAGACTATGTGCTCTTCACAGACGCAACACCCAAGGACCACGACTACAACACACTAGCCAACTATGACATGCTCCGGGTGACTATTTCCTTCACCACACAGTCCGACGGAAGAACAAGCAGACGTAAGTGTTCCAATCTTTTGCAGAGTTCTGCTAATCTTGTCGCTTTATTAAAAGATGATCTGACCAACCAGAGGTATTTAGTTTATGTGAAAGGTAAATATAAAATATGAGGAAAATATAATTAACATATTTTAATAGTTACATTTTTTTGTATGTAATTAACCTACTATTAATTACTTTCAGGGTGTCGGCAATCTATTCACTAAATATATTTTTGACAGTCAGCTTTGCGCCTTATAGTAAAAGTAGAGTTGGATGTTTTCCAACAATGCTTGAGTTAACTTGAGTCCCTCATTTGTAAGTATGTTCCCAGCATATGTGAAAAGTAACACTCATCTTGGAGATGGTAACCACGCAGAAGGTGTTGTGCTGGCAGAAATTGTGAAGGCCAATATTCCAGTGAAGAACGGAGTAGTCCACCTTATTCACCGGCCGCTGATGGTTGTGGATACGACTGTGCAACAGTTCCTTGAGGTGACTACAGCACTCCATTATACTTTACTGCCTTAGTGGTGCTGGCCAAATCACAACTAGACTAACTGGTTGAGCTTCAAAACAAACACTTGAACCAATATTGTATTTTATCTTTTTGTGAAATTTTGGAAGTATTTAGTGCATTAAAGAGATATAACTAATTTTAAAATTGAATGGAAATAAAAAATAAACCTTCTACTATTTTTCTATCAATATTGTTTATTTTTACACTTTTAGTGTCTATGACAGCCCATAATGATTGATAACTATTGGACCTTAGATCACAGGATTAGAGGGGTTTTATTTAAGAAACTAATCCAGAATGTCCTTAGAGTAAAGATGCCTAATTGGTTTGTTTGTTCTTTGAACCTAGGCCCGTTGGCTCAAAGTAACTTCTGTAGTCTCTTATAAATACTCATTTAGTCAATTGGAACTTTTTATCATTAAAAGTCACAATGTTTTATTTGTTATAATTTTTTTAATAACACATGACTAGTTGTGATTTGTTCCAAAACTTACTGCATTTGTGAGGGTTATTTTTTGTTGGTGTATTTTTTAATTTATGTTTAACCAGCTTTAACAACATAAAATATTCCAGAAACAATGGAGAAAATACAATAAAACTTGAACAGTACTGGATTCTTATGTCCATCAGACAACATAGCCATTGTAATAACATACAAAGAATCTAATTGACAGTACATAAACCTCAAATTATATCTACAGAGCAGAAACATTCAATATCTGAACAGTTACTTTCATACATGGCCATGATGTATAAATTATATACATTATATAAATAGAGGTGGAACCATTAAGGTATATTATAGTGCCTTGGTTAAATGTTATTTGATTTGTTGTTTAGCACAAATACTTAATTTTCTTGAGTGTAACAATGTAAATCTTTGTTCATAGTGAAAGCATGCTTTCATAACATAGTTTTCTTAAGAAAATTTATCAAAATTATTATTTACCTTCTTACAAGCCACACTCCATATTTTATCAATTAAATATTTGATCATAACTGCATCAATGTGATAAAATATAATAAATTAAACTAGGTTTTTTTATTAATTGACACGTATTTAGTAGAAAAACTTCCTTTTAAGTATGGTATTTGTATTTGATTAAGATTATTTTGTGAATGAATTTGTAAGTCTTGTAAAAATGTCCACCCACACGACTACATTATAGTAAGTCACTGAGGCAGGATGTAATCTTCAAATAGCACTTAATGTATATATTAGTGTATAACAGTGTGATTAACTCTCATACATGAAGAAAGATCTTCAAACAATTTTGTTAATTTGTTTCTAAGGGAACTTATAAAACCTAACATAATATTTAGATTTTCAAATTGTAATGGAAGGAGTGTGGTTTGTTTACATCAAAAAGTTTCATAGCATTTAGAAAACAATTAATAATACCCAATACTAAATCTCATCTACTAAATTATTACACATCTTTTTAACTCTACAAATTTTGACATGTTAATTGTTTTCTGTACATTTGTTAAAATGTTAATCTACACATCTATCTAATAGTTAAAAAAATACTCCCTGGTATGAGCTCACAAGCGAGTTATACCGACCAAGTAGCCGCCACCTTTAGCAACGATAGTGTCAACATTTGCAGATATTCATCTCAGTTTTCTAGACAGGAGCTGCCACTTATCTATTCAACTAGCTTTTCATTTGCCTTCACAAGGGGGATTTGATCCTGTTTCAGATCCACAGCTTCACAAATAATTTCGAGAACCCAGGACCTCTGGATCTGTAGCATGGTATTCTGACCATAATTAATATAACTACCTCCTAAATGTGTTCTTGGTTCAATTCCAGGCTGCTAGTGCTAAGTGGATACCAACACTTATTGTTTTATGCTCTTGACAAGTACTTGAACGAAGGCAGGACAGGACATTCTCTCACATTTGGTAGTTTCTGGCGTCACAGGCCAAGATGTCGCCTGCACAAGCTTCTACTTCTATATTGTCTTAGCCAGCCAGACATTGGGCGTCTCATTTTATGTTTGATGTTTATATTTTCCTTCATCTTAAAACTTGTAGCTGTTACATAATCAGCTGACTTTATAAAATGTAGAAAGAGTGGAGGTGTGATTGAATGTTGGATGTGCTGTGTTGTATTGGATCACTTATACTTGTGTCATTGGGCACTACTAGGTTTGTTTGTTTAGAGCTTAGGCACACTCAACCAGCTCATAAATATTTTGAGATACTTGTTTCAACACGTCCTATTAGGAGGAAAACAAGTTCTAGAATCAACTTTCGTTTGAAGACATTGGAAAAACTGTATTTCCTCATGAACAACTCGTATTATATTGTTTTTAATTCAGACTTTCTAGTTTTATATTAAGTATTATATGGAGGTACATTTATATTTGGGTTGGTAATTGTTAGATTATTTCTTTGTTAGAATGTGAACCAAGTTGATTGAGTCCCAATATATTTACCACTGGAAATTAGGAAGTTCGTGGATAAGGGTGAGAATCTACATGGCTATGTAAGTAAACTTTGTCTCACGTCTTCGACATTGAAATTCAAGTTGATTTCACCCTGAATAAAACAATGGTATTTGAATTAAATTTCACAGGTCTTCTTTATGTGAGAAGGTGTAAAAAGGAACATTTCAGTTACAGCAATAACTTAACTTTTACCCCTTTGAGTTTAGTTACATCTCTCTTTCGTCTTGGTTTCAATTATAACCACGCTTCTAAATTTCATCGCTAGCTTATAAGTCTTTTGGTGTGCACTGTTTTTTGTTTTTAATTGTCTGCATTGAATCTCTTATAATTTTTACTAAACATATTAATACTAACTATTTTTGATCATACCACATAATATTATGACTATACTGGAAACAGTTCATATTTATTTTTGCTACAGAAATATAATTGCAGTGTTCATATTGTATCTAGGCTTTTAACACATTCACAAGTGTTAACATAGTTAATTATATACCTTTTTGAGCATCATTAATGCATTTGCTACCCAAACAAAGACTATGCAGCAAATTTTAGTCTATTTTTGACTATTGTCAGTGCCCTGATCGCTAACCTGTCGAAAGAGCGAGGTTTTGCATTGTATAGACTTGGGAGATATTCCTTGCATGCTCAAAAGCAGCACTCGGTCATATCTGGGATCATCCTTCCAACCCAGGTTGATGTCTTGGTATTTCTATCAACATTTACAATTTGGGATGCAATGCTTTCCTCAAAATCACATTGCTATGGACACACCATGAAATCATCATCATCATCATCGTCATCATCATCATCATCACCACTCACAGTTGCCTGCCACTGGCAGGGTCTTGTCTCGAATATATCATACATCCATACCACCTCAATCTCTCACCTTCTCTATCCTATCCTGCAGGGGTTCCACTCTCTCTCTCTCTCACACCCTGTCCATCCTTGTCCCTTCTAGCCTGTCTCCTGCTCTAATCCCTTTCCTTCATCCCCCAGGTTTCTGATGCATACTGCAATATCGGGACATAGCACATCACTACCCCAAACCAGACTTCTGACACTTTTGTAAAAGGCCTTTCTCTGCTTGCCTCCCTCTCTCCCCAATTTCTCTCGTTTGCTCCTCTTTCCTCTACCACACTTCTCATGTATTTTTAACTTTTCACTTTCTTTAGTGGTTCTCCCCTCGCAAGTATATTTTTATTCCGTATTGTGATCACCAATTCAATCTTTTTTACATTAAACTACATTGTACTACCACCTCATTCCGTACATCCAACTGCTCCTGGACTCCTAGCTCCTCGTTTCTCCACACAATCTGGTCATTCGCAAACACCGTCACTTTCGTGTTTCCTTCCCCTACTCTTCCTACCATCTCTCTCATCATTACATCTATTACTACCACTTTCACACAGCGCACACTTCTTTTGTGCATTTATATATTACACTCCCCACTATTCCATCTCCCACCCCTTTATTTTTCAGCTCTTCCCACATCCTAACTAACCTTATTACATAACATTTATGCACACACTGTCATAAGCCTTTTTCATGTCCAGAAAAGCTATCAGCAGATCTTCCCGGACTCATGTTGTTATTCCTGCAACTGCCTCACGGCGAATATTAAGTCTACTGTGGACCTACCTGGTCAGAAACCAAACTTTTCCTCCGACCTTCTGATGTTCCTCTCTAGCATTTTATTTCATATAACATTTTAGAAAACATTCTAATTTGATCTTTCGTAAGGAGCAAATACTATAATAAGGTTAAGACTTAGATATGATTGTAATTTAATAAATGCAAGTATGAATTAAATTGGTTAGTTAACCTTTAAAATATTGTGTATAAATCACATTATAATTTGCCCTTAAAAGAAGTTGGCATAATTTGGTAATATCTCTTTACATAGGTAGCGTTGTTAAGATATGAGTCAAATACATACAAAATAACACCACGATATAACAACTATGAACTGACAAGCATGCACAGTGGAATTCAGACTCAAAACCTCTTAACAATACAAACAGTTTAAAAAAAGTTAAAATAAAGGACAATTTAAAATACCAAGTTGAAGTATATTACAGCATATATGAAGAGTCGGTTAGTTTAAAATACCAAGTTGAAGTATATTACACCATATATGAAGAGTCGGTTAGTTTAAAATACCAAATTGAAGTATATTACACCATATATGAAGAGTCGGTTAGTTTAAAATACCAAGTTGAAGTATATTACACCATATATGAAGAGTCGGTTAGTTTAAAATACCAAGTTGAAGTATATTACACCATATGTGAAGAGTCGGTTAGTTTAAAATGTTTTAGTGACCAAGTAATTTACATAAAAGTTGGTTTTGAGTTTTTAATATAATCTAAGTTGTATCTGTGTTGGTTATTTTTATTCCTTTACTTCCTCCAGTTTTCCGGTGTGAGCTGGAGTTTACCGGAACTTTATTAACCAGACATGTTTCAGTACTGTGAATGGCGTACCATAGTCATGGAACTGAAAATTGAAATTAAAAACTGAGGAAATAATATGGATTACAAATTGAACAAATAAATAAGTAAAATAAGAGAGCTAGGGAATTAAAATCAAAAACCCAGAATAAAGGTAAAGCAGTAATATTCCAACAAACAAAATTACATCGTTATTTTCAGAAACACGACGTGTGGTAATGTCTTAAAGATGTTGACTGTCTTATTAAGGTTGATCATAGAATCAGGGGAAACGGAACTTGCATTTATGGAAACCTAATAGGATGTGTGGTTGAAATCCCAAAATAAGCATATGTTGGGTGCAAAATTATGAAAATTAGATCAATGGCAGCATCAACTATCTAGACCTTAACATCACTAAGAATTCCAACAATAAAATTGTGTATAAAATATATAGAAAACCTACTCACAGAGATGCTATAATACTCAATGATTCAAACCATCCTATTTCTCACAAACTAGCTACTTTCAACAGTCCAATCCATGGATTACTTCACATCCCTCTCAACAAATCAAACTACAAAATCGAACTCAACACAATCAAACAAATTGCAGTAAATAATGGATATTCCCATTCCACTATTTACAAAATCTTACAAAACCAAAAAAGAAATTACCCTCAGACAATACAATAGTACTACTGAACATAAAAAAATGGATCAAATTCAACTATATTGGCCTTGAAACCAATCATATCCCCAACATCATTAAAAAACACAATCCCCATATAGCTTTCACCACCAACAATAATATTAAGAATAACCTCAACAATAGCAACAATAGAAACAATAGCAAATGATAAATTAAAGGAAAATGGTATATATCAACTTACCTGTGAATGTAACAGCATATATATATATATATATATATATATATAGAAAAACTGGTATAAATTTCAAAACTTGTTACAAAAAACATTTGTCTTATTTTAATTTAATAAGACAAAGTATAAATTTGTAGAACTTCTAAAACACTCAAACCACCAACCAAAACCAACTGAACAATGTATGAAACTCCCTACACTATTCTCACAAAAGAACAAAATTAAACACAACCGAAAACTTTTTCATCCAAGCAGCTATCCTCCATAAAAAAAACCTCAATGAACAATTATATTCATCCAACCAAATCTTAATTAATACTCTCAAATATTTACCCAAGAACATTAAAATCTTTTAAACGACATTTGTCCTGCTCTACCCTCCAGCGTAGAGAAAGACCCGTTCAAGCCAGAGTCGAGAAGATTAGAACCATATTCTCCTCCTTATTCCTATCCATACATCTTTCCAAACTGTTACAGTTTCACAAGCAAATTTTTTTTATATCACTTCACACCCAACATATGCTTATTTCGGGATTTCAACCACACATCCTATTAGGTTTCCATAAATGCAAGTTCCGTTTCCCCTGATTCTATGATCAACCTTAATAAGACAGTCAACATCTTTAAGACATTACCACACGTCCTGTTTCTGAAAATAACGATGTAATTTTGTTTGTTGGAATATTACTGCTTTACCTTTATTCTGGGTTTTTGATTTTAATTCCCTAGCTCTTTTATTTCACTTATTTATATGTTCAATTTGTAATCTATATTATTTCCTCAGTTTTTAATTTCAATTTTCAGTTCCATGACTATGGTACGCCATTCACAGTACTGAAACATGTCTGGTTAATAAAGTTCCGGTAAACTCCAGCTCACACCGGAAAACTGGAGGAAGTAAAGGAATAAAAAAAACCAACACAGATACAACTTAGATTATATTAAAAACTCAAAACCAACTTTTATGTAAATTACTTGGTCACTAAA
The DNA here is from genome assembly GCA_039000515.1 of Timema cristinae. Taxonomy (NCBI): domain Eukaryota; kingdom Metazoa; phylum Arthropoda; class Insecta; order Phasmatodea; family Timematidae; genus Timema; species Timema cristinae. Next base: position 39,820 of record JBCFYV010001782.1, read on the forward strand.
ACATTTTAAACTAACCGACTCTTCACATATGGTGTAATATACTTCAACTTGGTATTTTAAACTAACCGACTCTTCATATATGGTGTAATATACTTCAACTTGGTATTTTAAACTAACCGACTCTTCATATATGGTGTAATATACTTCAACTTGGTATTTTAAACTAACCGACTCTTCATATATGTGTAATATACTTCAACTTGGTATTTTAAACTAACCGACTCTTCATATATGGTGTAATATACTTCAACTTGGTATTTTAAACTAACCAACTCTTCATATATGGTGTAATATACTTCAACTTGGTATTTTAAACTAACCGACTCTTCATATATGGTGTAATATACTTCAACTTGGTATTTTAAACTTACCGACTCTTCATATATGGTGTAATATACTTCAACTTGGTATTTTAAATTGTCCTTTATTTTAACTTTTTTTAAACTGTTTGTATTGTTAAGAGGTTTTGAGTCTGAATTCCACTGTGCATGCTTGTCAGTTCATAGTTGTTATATCGTGGTGTTATTTTGTATGTATTTGACTCATATCTTAACAACGCTACCTATGTAAAGAGATATTACCAAATTATGCCAACTTCTTTTAAGGGCAAATTATAATGTGATTTATACACAATATTTTAAAGGTTAACTAACCAATTTAATTCTTACTTGCATTTATTAAATTACAATCATATCTAAGTCTTAACCTTATTATACTATCTCATATATATCTTTGCACAATGGCACATTAGTGTCGCTCCCTTATAATTCTCACTCTTCTCCCTATCCCTCTTTTTAAACATTAGAACAATCAGCCCTTTCTTACATTCTTATGGAATCCTCTCCTCACACACTTTATTTATTACTTGGTATAATCACTGCAGTTCTGCTGCCCTCAGAATCTCAACACTGACCTCATCTACTCCTGGTGCTTTCCCACTCTTCAGTTTTCACAGTGCCTCATCAACATCCTTCCAGGTTATTAATCCACTGCCCTTCCCGGACTGCTGCTTGCTTCGTTTTACCCTTGATTCTCCTCCTCCACTCCCCTTTGCGTTCAGCAGCTCCTCAAAATGCTCCTTCCACATCTTCTTCAGTTTTTCTTTTTTTATCGTCCTCACTTACATTCTTTTCTACAATTACAACACTTTCTTCCCTGTTCCTTCTTTTACTCTTAACCATTTTATACAGCACCTTCTTACTTCCCTTGCCATCCATTCGCTTTCATCATCATTGACTACTTCTCCATCCAGCTTTTCTTTTTTGTTCTCACTCTCTGTTGTATTCTTCTTTCTTTCTTGCTTTGTACACCTCCTTTGCTTCCAATGCTTTCAGTTGGAACAACTTCCTGAAGGCCCTATTCTTCTTGGCCACTGCCTCCCTCACTTCCGCATTCCACCAAAGAGTTTCCTTCCATTTCACCTTGTTGCTTGTTCTCTCGCAGACTTCTTCTGCTCCTCTACCATTAACCTTCTGAATCTTCTCCATTACTCATCACCCTGCCCCCAGCACACCCATTGGTACATTTTCCTGTATTCTACTGTGGGAATCCTCTCTATTATATTCCTATTTAATTTATATGCCCTCATTATATCTTTACCCATTCTATCGGCGTTCTGAAACCAACATAACCTTCGAGGTAGGTCTTACTCTGCTGCTAGACAGCACTTGCACTAATTAAGACAAGACACCGGAATAGATTGCTGAAACCAAGACTACAACAAGAGAATATTAAACAAAAGTCTTGTCAAGGCGGCTTAGTTAGTGTCTTCAGTTTATTCTGTATTATTGAACACAAAAATTGTAAATAATAACGGTAATTTTTAACCCTTAATGTGTATTTAATAATACATTGTCACTGAGAAAAATGTTATATTAAGTCATAAGTATTTGTAATAAAACCACAAATGTATTCAAACTCTAATTCCTGACCTATATTCATTACAATAAACAATCCAGTATCTATATAACATCACTTGTATTGAATTAATTAAATAACAAAATGCCTCTCATAAAGATCAAGCCCCTTCAGGCTTCTCACTGCATGAGTCCTCTCTTGGTTGAGAATTTCCGTCTCCTGACAAACATCAGGTTTTTACCTCTGTCTTCTTTGATGTCCAAGATTCGACCCCGAAGTAAACTAGGATAACTACCTCCTCCCCCTGTTCCAACTCCTCTCTCATATCCTGGGTACGTTTCAGCACAAAGCTCACTATTTGGCCTGCCAGAGATCAGCTCACCTCTTCCTCAACCTTTCTACACTCTGATACTCACTGTCTCGCGACATTTTAACTTTGACCCAACACTGACTAAACTTCTCTGGTTCCCAGATTCCCTCATGCACTATCTCAGAAGTACATGTTTGACTTCTCTCTGACCCCCATTTCTCTTCCTTCTGAAAGTTTAAACTCACAGACCTGGCTAGATCACTTTCTACGGCCTCTGATGAAATTACCTCCATATCCATGATGTTTTTCCATACCAATTTGTCCACAAGTATGTAGTCCACAACTGACCAATCTGCACTGTACCAGGTCAACTTGCAGCTTCCTTTTCTTAAACCATAAGTTCCCCACCACCTGCCTATTTCTTTCACACAGGTCTTGCAATCACTTGCCTTCCCCAGCCATTTGCTCCAAGTACCTCCACATCATCATGACATGATCATTTAAAATGTTAACATTATATTGGTGTTGGATGTCGCAAATTCTCACACTTCAGAAATACCAAGTTTTCTTTCTGTTTGCATGGTTGGTAGTAATTGCAGGGTTCCTACGCTCTGGAAAGTCAGGGAAAGTCAGGGAAAAAAATAATAGTCAGGGAAAGTCAGGGAAGCTTTAAAAAGGTCAGGGAAAGTCAGGGAAATGACAATTCATGTCTTCATGTCACACTTAGAAAAAACAAAGAAAATATTTTTTCTATTTACTGCGTCATAAGCCACTGCCCCAATGAAGAAAGCTGAGGGCACTTACCATGCTCAAACTTGCCCTAACACAAGTTTTGGTAGCATTTTATTTCAGAATGTGAACGCAGAGGTCTCCTAGCCTGCACATGACAATTCTTTTAACTTTAGTGATCACTTGTTTTTGTTCTTGTTCAAGGTTTGTCATCGTTATAGTTTGATACAGTGCACCAGGACTGATTAGACTACACCAGCAATGTCTAACCAAAAAACCGTTTTAACCAGCTCTGGCTAAGCCCAGACCATTTTCCTGAATTCTCATACTGGATAAGTGGTGTTGAAAGTAATAAGCTGCAGGCATTTTGTAAAGTGTGCAAAAAAATTATAAACTTAAGTAATATGGGAAAGCAAGCATTAGCTTCCCATGCAAAAGGACCAACTCATATCAAAACTCTTGAAACTTTGACAAATCAACGCTCTCTGTTGACTTTTTTTTCAAAAAAGTCAAGTGATTCAGGTTCATCGAGCTCCCCAGTTTCAAGAGAATCTCTGGCACACAAAGACATTCTACCTAGTGATGATTCTGCTGGTTGCTCGAAGAGTTTTTTCTGTTTCATCGAAAATCGTAACGTCGCAGAAGGAAGCTGTTGCTAAAAGTGAAATTAGTGTAGTGCCTCAAAGAAACCAAAACACTTTTGTTATAAAAGATGATATAACTAAGGCGGAAGTCATTTGGGCTATGCAAGTTGTTGACAAAAAAATGTCTTTCAATTCGGCAATAATTTAAGTACAATTTTTCAATTGATGTTTCCCGAGTGTTCCATTGCCAATGCCTTTACCCTTGGTGGAGACAAGGCTGCATACTTCATTGTGCATGGCTTGGCTCCATTCTTTCATAATAATTTACTGGACCGCCTAAAATCATGTAACAACTTTGTAATTTGTTTTGATGAGGCATTGAATAAAGTTATTCAAAGAGGACAGATGGACATTGTAATTAGATTCTGGACAAGGAAAATCATAAAGTCATCAGTCGTTACTTAAACAGTGTGTTTTTTCGATAGGAGCACTGCTGAAGAATTACTGAAGCATTTTCTGGATGGTATTTCTCCTCTTCCACTCTCTAAGTTGATACAAGTGTCAATGGATGGCCCAAATGTCAATTTAAAGTTTATAACACTTCTTCAGGAACACCTCAAACTGTAACAGACAATGAAGTATGTAGTTTGCTAAATCTGGGAACATGTGGGCTTCATGTTGTTCATGGTTCCTTGAGAACAGGAGTAGAGTCTGTTGATTGGGATATAAGTAGCTTATTACGTCACATGTACTACCTGTTCACTGACTCTCCAGCTCGTCGAGCATTGTTCACCCAGTTGACAGGGTGTACAACTTTTCCATTGAATTTGTGGTGTGCGTTGGTTAGAGAATGCGAAGTGCTTTCAAAGGGCATTACAAATTTGGGACCATGTTATTAAGTTTCTCAAAGAAGCAAAACTTCCTAAAACAAAACCTGTAGAGACACTGAAAAGAGCAGCCTGTGATCCATTCCTAAAGTGTAAACTAGGTTCTGCAAGACAATTGCAGATGAATGTCAGCCTTTCCTGCAACGGTTCCAGACATCAAAACCAATGACTCCATATCTTTTTGAAGCTGTAGAGAAACTTCTAAGATACCTTATGAATCGTTGTGTGAAACCTGATCTTATGAAGTGCAACGGGTCCAAAGTTACTGTCTATTGACACAAAAAAAATCAGAAAATTTGATCCTTAGCAAAAATATTGATATAGGATTTGCAACAAAACGTTTGTTAGGAGAAACTGCGATCACAGTAACAGAAAGACAAAAATTAGAATTTATACATGAGTGCCGCAGTATGTTAACTACCCCCGATTGCAAAACTACAAGAAAAAAGTCCCTTAAAACAGAAAGCTGTGAGAGGTTTGTCTTCATTGGATCCTTGTGTTATTCAACATTCACCTCAACTGGCCCAGAAGAGATTTTCTTTTCTTTTGGAGGAACTCAACCATGCCAACATCATAAATGATGTTCTGGCTGAAAATGCCAAGAAAAATACTTGCATTTTTGCAACCTCAAAAAATCTGAGCTTCAAGAAATATTTCGTCCTTGTGATCAGTTTAGTGATGAAGTAGGACTTGACACTATTTATGGTAGCTTTCTAATAGGAGAAGCAAACTACAAACATCTTTGGGAAGTAATAAAGATTTGCCTTGTCTTGTCGCATGGGAATGCAACTGTTGAAGGTGGTTTTTCAGTCAATAAATCTTTACTGGTTGAAAACATGCATGAAAAGAAGTCATTGCACAGCGTCACATTCATGATGAGATACAAGAAGCAGGAGGGATTAAAAATATACACATTAGCAAAAAGATGTTGGATTACGTGAGAGGTGCTCGGAAACGCTATCATGAATACTTAGAGATGAAGAAGCAAGAAAAAAGTGAAAAAGACAAGAAGAAGGCAGAAAAGAGGAAATTAGATATACAAGTTAAAGATTTAGAAGGAGAAAGAAAAAAAATTAATGATGGCAACTGAAGAGAAACGAGAAGCAATAGACGTGGAGTTGCAAGAACTGAAGAAGAAGCAAGCTTCACTTTATTAAATATAAACATAGTTTCTTATTGTATGACTATAGTGATAATTTTAATAAAAAATAAAATTGACTTGAGACATGAATAATATGAAAGCAGACAGAGTTCCTGTTGTAAGCTATTCAGTTCAGGAAATGTACAGTTTAGGTAAAATAAAACTGTAATGATACCAAACTCTTTAGTATGTTTCTTAGTGGCCTGTTATTTAATACGTATTTCTGCACATGATAACCAAAGGGAATCAAGTTTGTTACAAATTTTTGATAGGGATTATTTTTCCATCATTTTCCCTCAACTGATTGGCAAGATGTCTGCTTTCTTATTCTTCCATGAGAGGTGAGGCAAGGTCGGCTGTAAGGGGGGAGGAGGCCGAAATAAATTTATTTAAATTAATATTTTCACGTGTATAGTACCGTAAAGTTATAATGGAAATTTTATGAGAAAATTGGTCAGGGAACTTGGGAAAATAGTCAGGGAAAGTCAGGGAAAAGTCAGGGAGAATATTTTTACAAATACTGTAGGAACCCTGAATTGAAACAAAGTACTAGTCCCGAAGTAAGCACCAACATTTTTTGTATCTCTCTGCCATATTTGAATAAATGTAGTTAAGAAACATTTCCAAGATTGCATTACACTTACCATGAAACAAACAAATTTGATTTATATTTATTTGGATTGGCACCATTACTTGAAACATCCCATTGCACAGTTGGAATGAAAATATGTTTATTATTTTGGTAAAACTTGACTTTGACCCAAAATGTATCTAGGTTCTAATACTAGATAAAACATGATATGTAGCCATTGTTTTGATTGGTAATAACTATCCTAAAGATAAATATTGACATGGTTTGTATAATTTAACTGCGCCAAGGGTTGGTGAAAGCTTGTACTAGCATATAGAAAATACAGATTCGTTTGCATTGACATTCTCAAGTAGAAACTAAAACAATATCTATGCTCATTTAGAATACTTAACTATCAAAATTTTAGAAAATCACTATACCTCAAAACTTAGTAAGCCCTCAGTAAAATAATACTATTCTTATCAATCACAAGGGTTACAAACAGCGCTGAGAAGTGAGTAGTGATCTCCTAATGAAGGGAGTCGTGATTAGCCTGTCTCACTGGCAGTAAAAATATAACAGAGTATGGACAGTCCAACACTAGCAGTAAGAACATAACAGAGTATTGGACAGTCCAACACTGGCAGTAA
>JBCFYV010001783.1:0-44717 GCA_039000515.1 Timema cristinae
CTATACGAGTAGACTGAAAACCCTTGCATAGAGCATCCCCGGCCCGAGGTCGTCGCAGCAAGTGGGGGTGGGGAAAGTCCCAATTTTTACGCCCGGGGCCCCTCAGAACGCAACGATTTTTTTCCCCAAGTAGGGTCCGGTTATTGCACCCCAAAGGGCCCCTTTTTTAAGGTATTGAAACCCGGCGCCTTCTTTTAGGACTCAAGGCATGTACCCAATAATAAAAAAAAAAGGCCGGGGTTATTTTCCCAAGGCGCAAGGGAAAAGGGCCCAAAGGGCCTCTGTGCGGGATGAAGGGGGGGGGAAAGGAAAAAAAAGGTAAAAATAATAAAGCGAAGGGGAAGGGAAAAAAAAAGAAAAAAATGATGTGAAAGGAAAGATATAGGATGGTTTGCCCCACACGAGGTAGCCCCTGCACAGAAGCCCCTTTTAGTCGCCTCTTACGACAAGAGGGGTTACTGGGGGACTATTCTAAACCCCTCCGCAGGGGGCAAAAATTTTAAAAATTGTTTTAAATTTTCTTTTCCCGTTGAATGGGGTGACTCTGGACGCCCCTCCCCAAATTTTTCACTTGGGCAATTTTGGGCCCCAAAGTGAAGATCATGAAACCAATTTAAATTGATTTACAAATAAAACTAACATTGATTTGTGTGAAAAAGTTTTTTTTTAAATTTCTTCAGTAAAATTTTTGTAAACTTTTTTTTATTGAACCTTAAAATAAAACTTAAGTGAACATTATTTAATAACTAGTGGTTGGTTTTTTTGGGTTTCGACTTATAGGGCTGATTTTTTTTTAAAAGAATTTGATGGTTGCAGTTTTTAGAATGTTTACATTAACCTTTTTTTTGATTTTTTCATATTTCAGAGAATGCGTGGGTGACTTCGGACATCAAGAAAATATAGAAAGGTTGTATTGTCCGTACTAACCCATAGAAAGCTAGCTTTGAAAATGCCTGAAAATATTAGAGTAATAAAAAATTTTTATTTTAGCTGCGTTTTGAAGGGCTTCTACAATGTCCAAAAAGGGGGGTTTCCTTTAAGAGTGCTTAAAGTACGGGAAAATTTAAATTGTTGTGGCAAAATTTAAAAAAAATTGCCCCGGGTTTAAAGGGTCCCTGGGGTTTTTTGCACGGAAAAAAAATACATTATGCCTAGGAGAGAATATTAAAAGAATTCATGCTGGAAAGTTTTGACAATTGGAAGGGTCTTTCTTATTGGGGTGCCACCTTCCAAAATAATAAATTTTTTTGAGACAAATTTTTGTGATGATCTGGGAAAAACTAGGTTATTCAAAAAGGGGGGAGTAAAGCATCCTGTTGTAAAAAACACAAAAGAACAGCAACGGTTAGGAGGGCGGCTACAGGTAGTGGGGGGGAAATCTGCCCTACAGTATAAAAAAAAAATCCAAGTGGCTGGTTTGACATCCCTATATTTGAAGATTGGTTCTTAACAACATGTGGCCCTTTCCCTTTTGGAAAAACACAATTTAAAGGGTTTTTTATTATCAGGGGGGCTACAAAAAAAGTTTAAAAAATTTCCCCTGATTTTTCCAGGAAAAATTTTTTAAATTTTTCCCCGACTTTTTTTTCCATTTTTAAATAGTAGATGAGATTTTGTTTTATTTATATTGATCACATATTAAAAAAGTTTGTATCTACTAAACATTTTTAAGTTTTTAAAAAAAATTAAAGTGTTTTTTTTTTAAAACTTTTTTTTTTAGTTTTTAGTTGAAAAAAATTAATGGGATTTTTTAGAATTTTTTTTAAATTCCCCTAATTTTTCCTTATTTTTTAGTTAAATTCCTGTACCCAAAAAATTCCCTGACTTTTCCGGGTTTCCGTCTGTACCACTATTCAATCACTTTCACTTGGGGTTATAAAAACTTTTAAAAAAATTAGATTTTAGATTTTCCTCTGGCCTTAAAAACTCACCCTTATCCACCCATTGGATGTTCCCTTTTTCAGGCCTTAAAGGGCAGAATGGAGCAAATGTTTGGATGAATTGAAAGAAAAAATATGTTTGCTCCCTACATTAATTTTCTAAAACTTATTTATTATTAATTTTTTAGCACGCGTCCTACCGTTTTGGGGGTTTTACGCTTAAGTACTAATTAGCTAAAAGATTAGGAATTGGGGGGTTTAATTTTTAGGAAATGAACCCCCATTTGCGTGGGGGAAAGTGTAAAACCATTTAACCTTGATCTCCCGCCTCGGCAGTCCCAGATCAAACGGGTACGCGTTAGCTAACTATCCACGGGGGGGTTCCAAAATGTTGAAAAACCCCCTTTAGCTTATGAAGCTTCAAGTTCAAGAAATGTGCAGCAGGATTATGATAGGAATTGCCCCCCTTGCCCAAAATAAATTTCTAAGTTTCCCAAATCACAAAATAAGGGGAAAGATAAATAAGATCAGTCAGGGATGATTCATTGTCCATTTTTACAGGATGCTGTTCTTGTGATTTCCCAAATCAAAGCCTCGTGGGGAAAAAAAAAATATATAAGCTGGAAAAGTGTCGCCTATGGAAAATAACATTAATGAAAATAGTTACAAGGGGGGTTCAGTGTTCGAAAAGAAAACTTTGGGTCATCTAACAGCTCAGATCGGAGAAAAGTTTTCAAGAGTACTTAAACCCATCTATTTCAAGAATTTTGACAAACTTTATGACTCCAGTTTTTTTCATTTAACTTTGTTTTCCCTTTTAGTAAAATTTAACACTAATAAAGAATCTTTTTTTCACTGGAAAGATTGTGGCATTTTTGGGCAAAAAACTTAAAATGGCTTTATGGGGAAAAAAATTTAAAGATATACATTTTTTTTTCCTGAAATAGGGATGAGTGTTCTATAGAAAACTCAAATTTGCCCGTAAATTAAAAAAAACAGTAGATTTAAAGAAGGGGGATGGTTTGTGTTCAAGTTTGAAATTTTTGAATAGTTAATGGTGTTTTTTGTGAATATTATCTATTTAAATTTTTGTAATTTATTTTAAGTTGAAATATAAATGTTGTTTTGTGAAATATATATATTTAACAATTAATAGTGACCCGGGGGGTCACCTCATCAATCTAACTTCAATTTTTAAAAGAAAACATGTAGGTGTGGAGTCACCCAAACAGTGAGGTGTGACCCGGACATTATAATTTATTTTTTTTTTTAATTTTTAGTAAAGAATGATTTTTTGTTTATATATTTGCTTTTTAGATTTTGTTTAGATAATTTTTTCGAACTTGTTTGAATTAAAGGTAATTAGCGGAACTAAAATGTCCAGAGTACCCATTCTACAGATTTAGTCCTTCCTTATCTATATAACTGCAAGTCCAAAAGGGAGGGAACAATGGGGGAAAATACACCCCTTTGTTCCGCCCTTGTCAAAGGTAAAAAGACATGTTTGAATCGTGTATTAATTTTATAAAACCTTTTAAGACCTATTATTTTTAAGTTTTGATTTATTGTCAACAAACAACAAATCTCAATAATTTTACTAGAGTTGCAAAATTCCATGTGTTTTCCCGGCGTTAGCAATCCGCCTTTGCGTGACCCAAAACTGTGTTATTAGACTAAAAGAAAATTTTTTTTCATTTTTAATTACTTTGAAAAAAGGGGCTTTTCAATTGACCCATTAGTATTTTTTTATGTTATTCAAATAAAGCTTTTTATAATACAGCGATGTCGAGTTTTTTAAGAGCAAGTTCTTCTGGTTCCCCTAGCAAATTTTTTCTAAATAACTTGATTGAAGCTAAAAAAAAATAATCTAAAATAAAAAATGTACATGTTCGATAAAAAATTGGAAATTTTTTTTTCATTGCTTCAGGATTGTTATAGCGTGATGAAAAAGGGGCTAATGTCATTTCGTTTTCAAAGTATTTTCATCTGCTAAAACTCACAAAAAATTTTTTTTTTGCGGTATTTAAAGCCAAATTGTGTTTTTAAAGTGCACCACTGCAGGGGGTAAAAGTTTTTTTATATTTTGTACAAGGTACATCAACCAAAAACCCAAAAACTACCGATTTTTTAAAATGTCATCGAAAAGTGCTTTCAATTAAAGCCACTTTACCATAGTATTTGTATTCCCCGTAGTGGTCAAAAGGACCAAACCCCGTTTTTCAACTTGTTTTATAATCCTCTGCATTAAAATAAGGGAATGGAAACAATGACCGGCATTCTCTTTGAGAGACAATTGGGGTCAATGGGAGGGGCTTGATGTTGCTGAGTTCATTTTTATGACACTCGCGTACAAATTTAGCCCAAACTTTTTTTTTTTTTTTTCTCATCTCTTAGTACCTTTAATTAAATATTCCGTATCCGAGATCTTTAATATTTTCTGTATTCCTTTATATTTTTTCCAAATCTCAGGTTTCCTTTCAACAGTTTTTTTAGTCTATTTTAAATTTTAAAAAACGAAGCTAAAATTTTTAAAATAACTTTTTACAAAAATCAAACGATTTTTTAAAATTGCACTAAACTGTAAACAAAATAATGTTTTCAAATTTTTTTGAATTTTAATATTTTGAAGTCAAAGGCAAATTAATAACTTTTTATTATAACCACGTTTTAAATCCCCTTTGGGGGTTATAGCATTCCTAATGTGAAATGGTAGGGTGTTTGGAGAAAAATGGAGGACCACATTTTAACGTGGAACCCGACCACGGCAGAGGCCTGGAATTCCTCACATTCACGGTTGGATTAATACAGTCTTGTCGGGGGAAAGGAAAGGGTTTTGTAATGGAAAAATCCCCAGGACAGGGATTAAAACCCAGACCCCCAGGACGGGTTTGAACACCAGCCCCCCCACCCGGGAAGTCTGACCCCTTCCCCCTGATATGGGTCACCAAAAATTAAATAAACTAAAGCAAACATTACCTACAAACTAAAAAAACTATACAAATGTTATCACAAGTTTGAATAAAATAATTTTTAATCCGTTTCCCAAAAAAAAATTTTCCCTCATGAAGAAATTGTCAAAAAAGGGGAATGCTGGTGAACCAGTTTTTAAATTTAGTTATTAAGTTGCAGTTAGTTGTATTTTTTAATTATTAGTTTGGTGCAAACTTAAAAAAGTAACAATTTAAAGAAGAGTAGAAAATTATTTTTAGGTTTCTTAAGTTAGTTTGATTATTTTGTAAAAAGTTTTGTTTTTAGTTTGGATTCAGTTAATAAAATTGTTTTTTTTTATTCTTTTTAAAAAACTTTTTTTAAATCGTTTTAATCTACATACTTTTTAATTAAAGCTACCTACAAATCCTCAAATTGAAATAAGATTGGATTGTACTTTAGTTGAGTAGATGTTCCAAATTTCACTTCTAGGTGTACCTAAAGTGGGTAAAAAATGGTTTACTAGTTGAAGACAGATATATACCAATTTGAAAATAAGGGGTTGATAACAAGAACCCAATTTATTTTGTACAGTTTTAAAAATAAAAGATATATACATTTCATACATTATTCATCTGAATAAATTTTTATACAATTTTTCTATTTGAATATTTTTATAAAATTTATTTTTATTAGAAAAAAAGTTATAATAGTGTGTTTTTTATAGCTCTAACTCATGGCACTAAAATAAAGAAAAAAAAGTTTTAGTGAGGTTAGTAATAAAAAAAATTTTTTTGGGGGGTTAATTAGTTACAGAATTTTCTTTCAAACAACATTGGATAAACCTTATTTTTGATCAAACTTAATTTTGTCAGTTCTCAACAGTTCCTGATCGTTATTGATGTTGACAGCATGTTGGTCAAATCTAGAAGTTGTGAGGGTAGGGGATTTGGCAACCATCCAAGAACAAGTCTATAGGTACAACATGTTTCAAGGATATAACTAAATCTCTATTTGGAATGGTCCAGAGCTTCATCAGGTACAACTTCTGGCTCTGTGAACAAAACACAAACTTTGTGAGAGTAGAGGTCAGACAAATAAATCTTTAAAAAGTGAGTTTTGATTTGAAACTATTTAAGGTTCTCACAAAAAACAACTACTCTATTTCAATAAAACTAACATATCAAACTAAATGCTTATAAATCGAATATTTATTCTTATAACACACTTTTCTCAAATTTTGCTGGGTGTTTATTATCAGTTTAAGTTTAGATGGATTTCATATTTACATAATGTCAGTGTAAAATATAATTTTAATTGTAACACAAACATAATTTTTGTCTATGTATTTCAATTTCCTATTGATTTTTAGATTTTATTTTTTAAAGTTTTTATAAAAAGAGTTCAAGATTCTTTCAGGCCTCATTGCACATTATAAAAAATTAAAAAGTAGGAAAACTATGACATTTGTTGAAATATTAGTCTTTTCAATTATTATATTTTGTGAACAGTGGATGTTTATTTGATTAACTGGCACTTAAGTAATCGACATACAGTAGCCCCATGGCTTATTTGGTGCTGACTGACAGCTCACAGCTGACTTCTGACGGTTTTGAAAAGTTCCCAGATCAAATTATGTATCCCTAGCCGAACCATATGATCTGTAAAAACATGTGTTAGCGCTGTCACTTCTGACAGTCAAAATTTAGGTACATACCTAATGTTGACTGTCACAAGTCAGTTTTGAGCTTCAGTCAGCCCCAAAAGAAGTAATGGGCTACTGTAGTCGGGGCCCTGCCATGATACAGAGGGGTTTGAATGCATCAAATAAAAGGGATACATTCAATAATTAAAAATCTTTACACAACCTTTTTAATTGGTCTTATGTTAATTCTGCATTGAATTATGATTTATCGCACATCTCTGCCTAAGCACTTTAGGTCCCCTTTGATTTCCGGTCTGGTGCATTGCTCTTTGGCGAGTGCTCGCCCTACTATGATTGCAGTGCAAAGCTATTATTTTTGGTTGTAATATACCGTGCGGCCGCTCTTAAAAGGTGAGGCGGCAATTATAACAAAACACAATTGCGGGTGTTACGTGTTGAAAGTTCTGCTTTTAGCTTTACAATGATTGCCAATATTTGATTTTAATGGGTTATTTGTCTCGAGAAGTGGCAATTGGCTGTGTTTAAATCAGTAAATCAGATATATAATATATCTGTATCAGTATAATATTTTTGCATTTATACTAATTTAGTTTGTGTGTTTTAAAAAATAGATCAGGGAAGAGAATTTTTTTTTTTTCCCACAGCAATTGTAGTTACTTATTATCATTGAAAATGATTAGTTATGACAATAGGGACTAAATTAAAAAGTAGCTTTGCATGGACTGGGTATATTCAGGTGTAGAACGTGTGTGATAGAGAGGAGTTGCTTGGAAATTTTCTTTGCCTACTTTTGCGTTCGTTTTTAATTGCTTATTTTCCCAAAAATTCATATACGTTGAAATGGAGACAATTCAATAACGAGTTAAAAAAAGGGCATGTGTTAAAATGGCTGCTAGTTGTAAATTTGACAGATTTTTGTTATCTTTTTTTTAATTCTGTTACCTAAAATCTTACTACCCTTTGCATCTATTTCTTATTATTTTATGATAAGATCATCCTTTTTTTAAATTTTCAATTACCTCCCTTCCTGGTTTGTCTTTGCGAAATACTGTGTTTTTGTTTTAAATATTTTTACTACATTTGGGAATAAAAAAAGGAAAAAAAAAACTGTCTGGGGGAAAATAAAAAAAAGAAACACTTAAAGAAAGGGGGACAAGGAAAAGAAAAAAAAGTATGTTATAAAGGAATTCTTAGTACAAAGCCCTGTTTAGATGAGCCATCACATCAACAGCGACTGCTTTGGATTTGGCAAATAAAAATTCGTCCCGCCCCAACCCCTTCCAGATGAGTGTTAAAGGACCCAAAAAAAATAAACCCCATCGAAGTTCTCAAAAAGGGGGAGCAGTAGCAGTGGCAGCCAGCAAAAATTTTAAACGAAATTTATTTTACCTGAAATAGGGAAATGCTTTCTGAAACTCAAATACGGTTGGAGGGGTTTCCCACATCAGTTTTAAGAATTCGATTTTCCCTTTTAAATAAAGGAAGGGTAGATTTTTCCCCTTCATTTTTTAAAAAGTGTTAAGCAATGGTGGATGTTGGAAAAGTTTGTTGATTTACTTTTTTACAAATGATATCTTTTTTGTTTTTGTTGTAATTATTTTATAATTTGTCTGTATTAGTAACGGGCCCCAAAAAAGGCTATTTGACTAGGGAATCTTATAAGAGCCCTCACAATCCCAAAAAAAAGTTGAAAGTCACAAAAAATACTTTTTTTGGAGGTGGAAAGAATTGGACTTTAATTAAAGCGGGAAAAAAACTTTGATTAAATATCAAAAATTTTGGGTATGAAATTTCACATTGGAGGATCAAAAAAGAATATCAATAATTAGATATTGGCCTCAAAAATATTTAGTTTTTCGTTGAACAATGAACATTTGTTTCGGTTTTTAAAACATAAATTTCCCAAAAGTTATAAAATTGTGTGAATGTGGGGAAGCCGGGCCTCCCCCTGGTTCGGATTCCCTTTTAAAACTGTGGTCCTTCTTTCATCTCAAAATCACCCTCCCTTAAAAATTAGCGTAAGTGCTTTAAAACCCCCGAACGGGTAGAAAAGATCCCGGTGCAAAATAATAATAAAAAATGATAGAATTGCTTTTGATTTTTAACAGTTATAAGAAATTGGGAGAGTTAAAAAGAGTTGAAAATGGTCTGTGAACTAAACAAAAATATACAGATAAATTGAAAAATTTTGGGGGAAATTAATTTTTAAAAAAAAAATTGTCGAAATAACAAAAATCGCAAAATTTTTTTTCGATATGCGATTGTCCCAGACGTAAGTTATTTAAACACATCATTAAAAATAAAAGTTGTCCTTTTTAATCCAAATTCAAAAAGATGAAATTAAAGAATTCCCTTTATTGTTTTTTTTGAAGCTAGTGATTAAACCCCGGAGAGGGTTAGACAAAAATTTTTTTGACATTTTTGGAAAAAATTATTTTTTAGTTAAAATGGTTAGGGGAAAAGGGGTTGAAAAAGTAATTAAAAGGGGTAAGAAAGGGGTGTACAAAATATATACTTGAAAAATATCCCGGGGTGTTTTTTTGCCCTGTGTATGTCATTCTTTAAACCTTTTGAGATGATGCAGCTTTTTTTTCTAAAAAAACAACTTTTTTTTCTTTTGTACAAAAAATTTTAGTTTTTTTTTTCGGGTTCTACAAAGTTTGGGGAAGTGCAAAAAAAAATAGTTTCAAAATTAAAACTTCAAACCCCTTTTAAAATTTAAACTTTGCAAAATCTATAGCATTTTTCCCAAAATAAAAAAAGATGTCAACAGAGACAGAAACTAAAGTTAAAGCAGGGGGTTTTAGAAAACTATTAAGCTATAGAAAATCTGGATATGATCACATATAAATTGCTGCTTTGAGATGAAAAGGATCTTAAATGCAGCACAAAATTTTCCTCCCGAAACTGAAGTTGGACCAAAAGGAAAAAGGTAAATTTGACTTTTAAAGAAGTTTTCGAAACATTTAGAGGAAAAAAAAGATTTCAATGATAAGTGGTGATCTAGGAAAAAGTTCGAAGTTTTAAACGGGGTTTGTAGAACCTTTAGAGGTTTTTGTCCCACCATCAATAGTTAAAAGTTCTTCAAGTATGACAAAGGGGTTTGCAAGAAAGGGGAAACCCATCCGCGACGATTTTCAGCATGAAAAAATTAAAGCTTACCAAATAAACCCCAAAAAACAGGGATTAAAAAAATGTAACCCCAAACAAGTTCAAAATGAAGGGTGAACGCAATTCAAAAAGGTAAAAGAGGAAGAAAGAAAAAGAGGAAATTGAATCTTCGAGGAAAGCAAAAGGACCCTAGTTGTGGCCCCGGAAATTTTAAAAAAAAGTCTAAAAACAAGTGGCCAAAAATAAAAGAAAAACTATGATAAAAAAACCCCCAACAATTGAAAGCCCGTGTAAGTTGGCGTTTTTTTCTCATAAAATTACAAAGATGCAAATGATGAGCGAGAGGTTTTTTTTATGACCTTTATAAGTTTTAGTGCTGAGAGTAAAAATCGGTTATAGCAAGCTCAGTTAAAGAATCGTGAAAAAGAGTAAACCCCTCGGGATAAAATGAGAGAGTAGGCGAAAATTTTTTCTAAAAGTTTCTTTTGAAACAAAAGGGGAAAGACAGAAGTGTGTCAGACCGTGTCCCTAAATACTTTATCACTAACCCTGAAAAAAGTTGGGCGATTGTAGAAAAGAACGAACTTAGGTAGGGGAAATTGTCCAGATGACAAAAGGGCTGTCTGGTCCCCACCCAGTGTTTCAGATGAAGAAAAAAGAATGTTATTGATACATTTCAATTTTTCCCAAACTTCAAGACCCATTCCCCCGCTCTCACATGATAAACTTATTTAAATGTTTTTTATAAATATCAAAAATGTATCGCCCTTAAAAAGTCAACTGTGAGAAAAAAACATAAAGAAAGACTGACCCTACTATAGAAAGATTTTTTTTGAAATTTTAATATATCTTTTCACAGCCAAAAAAGAACTTTTTAAAAATGTGAATGTGGAAATGGGGGAATTGGATAAAACAAGTGAAGTATGTTTTGAAAAGATTAATTTGGTTATTACCCCTATCCAATAATGAAATGTTAACACATTTATTAGTTTATCTTTGTTTAAAACTCTTGTTTTTAAATTTGAAATTGCGGGGGGTTTTTAATCTCCGCTAGAATGCGTGGGAAGAGATGTTTTCCTGTCGCGCATGCGCACCCTTTTTTCGTAGTTTTGTTTTTTTTTTTTGTTTTTCGGTCCCCACCCAATCCACCTGGTCCTCAAAATACAAACCTTTTTTTGGAAAATTATTGTATAAAAAAAATGTTTTTGGCCATGTTTATTTTTCTTTTCGGGGGTTTATTCTAATTTACATTACAAATGGACGAGACAGAAAAGATGAAAGTAAGAGGAAAAGAACCACATTTGGTGTTAGTGAAGATTGTATGATCAAAAAAGGGTTTGACAAACAAGAAGCACAAAAAATAAAATTTTGACAAAATCTTTTGATTTGCAGAAGGGGCCTTCCACACCATTTCTTTTTAAAATGGGATACCTTTTAAAGAGGCGCTATGGCACTGATTTAATATTTTGGACAAGAGGTAATAAAGAACACCAATTTGTTATTTTTGGGGCGAAATGTGGCTGGGCGAGGTGGACAGGAAATGCATGGCCCGGTACTATCTCAAGTCATTCCCCCCAAATATTGAGAAAGTCAATTTACATGTTGTTGCCCCGGACAAATCGCAAATTTACGTTTCAGTAATGCTGCTAAATTTATGTGGATTTGAGAAAGGAAGGAAAAATAATATATTGAAATCAACATAATTTCTTGAACCCCCCATACTCAAATGGAGGTGTTTCCATCCATGCATCAAACGAAAAAGGTAAAAAAAGGGGCAGCCAAATTTTATTTTTCCGAAAGCTGGGCAAAAATTTAATTTGACTTGTGCCCAGAAAAACCCCCCATTTTGGTTGTTGAATTTCAACGGTTATTTTCACTTTTAAACCTCTGCTAATTTTATTGCATCGAAAAAAATAATGAGGAAAGGAGGCGGGTTGATGGCAAACCATCAAATGGATGCAGTATCGCAGCGATAGCCCCGGTAAAAATTTTACAAACAATAATTTCAAACCCATGAAAAATTTAATACTTTGTTTATCTCAAAAAAAAATAAAAACCAGATCAAGTATTATCCGCGTGTCCATAAAATTTTTGATTCCCCTTTAGAAACACCTATAGCGTTTCCAAAAGAAGGTTAAGGATTTGATTTCACTGCTCAAGTTCGTAATCCCAAGTAGGCCCTTCTAGAGTCAATTTTTTGGAAAGCTAACAAAAAGGGGTATTCCCGTTTAAGATAAATTTAAAGAAGATTTAGGAAGGTTGAAAATGTTGGTGGAAAATTTTAAATTTTTTCAAGGGATTAAGGGGCTTTGAGCTAGACATGAATTGGCTTTGTTGCATAAAAGAATATAAATCAAAAATTAAAATTTTAATTAATCAAAAATGACATTTTAACATAAATTACACTTTATTTTGTTTATTGTTTTGTGATTCAGAACTTCTTTGTTTTTGTTTAGCAGGCCTATTTAAAGTGCTTTTAAACCTTTCTTTTCGAACAGTCAACGTGTGTTGCACAAAATTTCACACATTTTTTTTTTTAACTTTATCAAATATAAAAACCTTTTTTTCCAAACTCATGATCTTTTAAAAAATACTTAAAATATTTGGGGTGTTTAAATATTTAAAAAAATAGGGGGGAGGTTAAAAACAAATTTATCTTACTAAAGCAAAATTAAAACTAACGCCGATTGAAGGGGCGTCTCAGGAAACCAAAAATTAGTGTATGAGATTTACTTAGTTAGAATGCGTTTTTTTTGGCTTTAATTCTTTAAATATTGCCTTTGGGACCCAATATGGCTGTTGTTACCGTTTTAAAACCCTTTTTAAAACAAGTTTTTTTGGGGAGGGAAATAAAATTTTTTTTTGAAAGAAAATTATATTGGTTCATTGGTTCTAAATTAATTTTTTTTTTTCAAGTTTGAATGGTGTGATGTCAGAAATGTGTTATTATTTTTTGCGTTTTTAAATAGAAAAAATGACCATAATTCGCGTTTAAAGGCCAAATGTCAATTTCGGAAAAAAGATTAATTTTTTTTTATTTTTTCGTGAAAATTTTTTATCAAAACTGCCCAATGATGTTTAATTATTTTTCTATGGCAATTTTATGTGTTAGGTAAAAGTTGGATTATTATTATTATTGTTTAACGGCCCCTCGACACATCTAGGTATTTGGGCCCCTTTAAATTTTAACATAATAAAATCCCCCTAGGGGAAAGAGATAAACATTCACCATTGAGACACTCCATGGAGTCTCAAAAGGGCTTTGGTATAAATTAATGATCACCCCCTAAAAAAAACCACAGTGTATCATCATAAAAAGACAAAAAAACATATTAAAAAAATAACACGTTAAAAAAACAAAAATGTTAAAAAAGTAATATTAAAAAGACAAAAAAACATTTTAAAATGTAATAAAACGTTAAAAAGGTTAAATGAGATAATATCAAAAGACCCTTTTTAAAGTGTCAAATGGCATTAAAAAGATCCCCTGGCGTATAAAAAGGGGTAAACAAATAACCCCCTCCGACTATCGTAATAAAAAAAGTAAGTCACCTTTAAAAAACAAGAGCCAGACGGATAGGGGTAGTTTTCGAACTCCCAACAAAAGTGATGCAAACTATGGGAGTATCCCAAAAATCACACATGGAGGTGGGCCCCCTTTTTGTAAAAAAATTGGGTCAATTTAAGTATGCCCGAGGCGGAGTCTCGCACGTGACCTCCTTCTTTAGACTTTGTTAAAGAGGGCCCTCGCGACACACCCTCCTGATGGGCCCCGCTTGTTCTGAGCAGGGGGGGAGACCCACTGCTCGTGCCAGGTGCGTAAAACTCCACGCCGAACATAACCCTTTAGATCTAAAAAATGACACCCAGACTCGCCTCGGAGGCAGGCGTGCTGCCTCCTTGGTTTGCCTGGTCCCCAGTTCATTTCCTGGAAGACCAGCGTGACCAGGAATCCAGGCAAAAGACGAGCCGGGTGTTTTAATGAATAAAATTTTTAAAATTTGCTCATGTATCATCTGCACGAGGGGATTCAGGAGTAGAGGGGGACAATGCCAACAGAGCATTCATGGAATCCGTGCAGATGAGGACAGAACGGTGACTATTTTGGTATACAAAACACAAAAAATTTAAAAATGGCATATAATTCAGCCAAAAAAAACACTGGTTTCTTTAGGTAAACCAAATTTAAAATTGGATCCTTCCACAGGGTTCCTAAAGTATTTGTAAAAATATTTCCCTGACTTTCCCTGACTATTTTCCCAAGTTCCCTGCCCAAATTTTTCTCATAAATTTTCCATTATAACTTTACGGTTTACTATACACGTGAAAATATTAATTTAAATAAATTTATTTCGGCCTCCTCCCCCCTTACAGCCGACCTTGCTCACCTCTCATGGAAAAGAATAAGAAAGCAGACATCTTCCCAAATCAGTTGAGGGAAATGATGGAAAAATAATCCCTATCAAAAATTTTGTAACAAACTTGATTCCCTTTGGTATCATGTGCAGAAATACGTATTAAATAACAGGCCACTAAGAACATACTAAAGAGTTTGGTATCATTACAGTTTTATTTTACTTAAACTGTACTTTTTCCTGAACTGAAAGCTTACAACAGGAATCTGTCTGCTTTCATATTATTCATGTCTCAAGTCAATTTTATTTTTATTAAAATTATCACTATAGTCATACAATAAGAAACTATGTTATTTTTAATAAAGTGAAGCTTGCTTCTTCTTCATTTTGCAACTCCCGTCTATTCCTTCTCTTTTCTCTTCAGTTGCCATCATTAATTTTTTTCTTTCTCCTTCTAAATCTTTAACTTGTTATCTAATTTCCTCTTTTCTGCCTTCTTCTTGTCTTTTTCACTTTTTCTGCTTTCTCATCTCTAAGTTTTCATGATAGCGTTTCCGAGCACCTCTCACGTAATCCAACATCTTTTGCTAATGTGTATTTTTTTAATCCCCTCCTGCTTCTTGTATCTCATCTGAATGTGACGTGTGCAATGACTGTCTTTTCATGCATGTTTTCAACCAGTAAAGATTTATTGACTGAAAAACCACCTTCAACAGTTGCATTCCCATGCGACAAGACAAGGCAAATCTTTTTATTACTTCCAAAAAGATGTTTGTAGTTTGTTTTCTCCTATTAGAAAGCTACCATAAATAGTGTCAAGCCCCTACTTCACCAAAACTGATCACAAAGGACAAAATTTTTTTGAAGCTAGATTTTTTGGGGTTTGAAAAAATGAAGTTTCTTTTTTGGGCCCTTTTTCAGCCAAAAACATCATTTATGATTTGGGATGGTTGATTTCCCTCCAAAAAAAAAGAAAATTTTTTTTGGGCCATTTGGGTGAATGTTGAAAAAACCCAAGGATCCAATGAAGACAAACCTCTCCAGTTTTTTTTTTAAGGGACTTTTTTCTTGTAGTTTTGCAATCATGGTGGTTAACATCTGCCGGGGACTCATGTTAAATTCTAATTTTTTTTTTTTCTGTTACTGTGATCCCCGTTTCTCCTAAAAAACGTTTTGTTTCAAATCCCATATCCCAAAATTTTTGCTAAGGATCCCAAAAATTTTTGATTTTTTTGTGTCAATAGAAGTAACTTTGGACCCGTGATTCTAAGATAGGTTTCAAAAAACGATTCATAAGGGATTTAGAAATTTTTTACAGCTCTGTCCTTTTGCATGGGAAGCTAATGCTTGCTTTCCATATTACTTAAGTTTATAATTTTTTTGCACACTTACAAAATGCCTGCAGCTTATTACTTTTTAACACCACTTATCCAGTATGAGAATTCAGGAAAATGGTCTGGGGTTAGCCCGAGCTGGTTAAAAAACTGTTTTTTTGTTAGACATTGCTGGGGTAGTCTAATCAGTCTGGTGCAAATGTATCAAACTATAACGATGACAAACCTTGAACAAGAACAAAAACAAGTGATCACTAAAGTTAAAAGAATTGTCATGTGCAGGGTAGGAGACCTCTGCATTCACATTCTGAAATAAAATGCTACCAAAAACTTGTGTTAGGGCAAGTTTGAGCATGGTAAGTGCCCCTCAGCTTTCTTCATTTGGGGCAGTGGGTTATGACGCAGTAAATAGAAAAATATTTTCTTTGTTTTTTCTAAGTGTGACATGAAGACATGGATTGTCAAATTTCCCCGACTTTCCCTGACTATTATTTTTTTCCCCGACTTTCCAGAGCGTAGGAAACCCTGTTCCACAACAAAAGCAGATCCACGGAGGGGTCCAGATTTTAGTTTATCAGAGTAGAATGCGCTCAAATCCGTGAAACGAGTGGAGAGGAGCTCATTAAAGGTCCTCTCATATACAAAGTTTGGGGTGGTCGCTTTAGGGAACTTGGGGGCAAGATCAAAAATGGCTTTTCGGGAGGGGTATCTTCCGGGGAGAAACTCGACCGGTGATGTGGGATACCCTTTTGGGCGGGGACATCCCACCCCGTGTCGAAAACCGATAGAAAATCCTATCTCCAACCCGGGAAACCTTTGTACTACGACATTTAGTTTCATAAAAGGGGAAAAGGGTTTAGGGGGATAAAAACAAAAGGGCGTTTAAAGCAACATTATTAGGCGTTCCCAATGCAGTTTGGACACGTAAATGCCAGGAGATAAAAAACCTTTTCCGGTAAGAAAGGGGGGGGGTTCCCCGGGCGTCGGCACAAAATGCTAAAAAAACTGGATTTGGTACGAAAGGAAAGTACCCAAAACGAATGCCAAGGAGGGTTTGGATACTATTTGGGCATCTTTAACGCCGGGGGTCTAGCTGGCCTACAAAAAACGGGCCGAAAATCTTTTTTTAGACCCGGGCCCAAAGGGCCCCTTTAAAACAGGGCGCATCAAGGTTTCCCTATCAGCACTCCGGGAAAAGGCAAAACCGCAACAAATTTGGCAAATTCAATGCTTTGATAAAACCTCGCTTTCAGGTTTTTTGGATGTGGGGGACCAAGTTAAAAAAAAAATCAAAAAAAAAGTCCCAGAAAACCAAAAGCTTTTTTGAGATTTGGTAAAAAAAAGTGGTTCATTAAAATACTGGGGGGTGGCTGTATTCCGCGGGGGACTATGAAAGGGGGAAACATCGTCGTTTTTGGCTGCAAAAAAGCAAAAACCCAATTAGGGCCGATGCCCCCCGGACCCAAAAATTGTTGAAAAAGAGAGCTGATCGCCGTTCAGCCCTGGGGAGACTTAACGAACTGCAAAAAAATTGCGTAGTCTTCCCCCAAAGAGGCTTGAACCGAAAAGGTATGGGGCACCAATTTTTTCAACAATGCTATTTATTGGGGGGATAGGGGAAAAAACCCGTACACTAAATTACAACCCTGAGGAAACCCCATTTTCTTGAATAAAATCATCGGAAAAAATTTGATTTTAAACCCTTATCCCGGAAATGTCTATCCGAAAATAAAATTAGATAAAAAAGGGAAAGGATTCCCCCCAAAAAAACCAAAACCGAAAAAAAAATGTTTTAAAAAATCCCGTCCCCGGCCAAAGGGGGTTTCGTACCCCTTTTCCAGATGGGAAGAAGACAGCCAGAAAAATGCTGTTTTAATGGGGGAAAAAGCGCCGAAAAAGCCGTCTTAGACAAACAACGTGATCCACCCTTGGATGGGTTCCCGGCAAAAACCACATTAAAATATTAAAATAGAAAGATTGGGGGGTTTCAAAATCCCAAATTTAAGGGGTTTTATTAATTTATTTTTCAATTATTTTACAAAAATAGGAACTACTTAAATTTTATCGGTCCATAACTATTGGGTTTAAAAATTTTATTTTTTCCCACTTTTATTTAACGGGAAAAAACGATTGCTTGCCTCCAAAGTGAGGGGAAAAATGGTTTCACAGACACTATTAAAAAAGGCCCAGAAGAAAATGGGCCCGGGCGGGGGCAGTCCCGAAAACATTTCATAGGGGAAATATTCTTTGGGACCGGAAGCTGTGTTCCCCTGCCTGGGAAGGGAAATAGGTCATTTCCTTGCGAAAGGGGGATTTTAAAACCCCCCCCGACTTGGAACAAAACCCAATAGCCGGCGCTCGAGGGCCCCTTTATAAAAAACCGGGGCAAACTCTTTTGGGAAAGTAGCTCGCAGTGCAAAGAAATGGGAGCGAAAAATCAAACCCCAATACATTGGCGACCTGCATGGCGGGGGAGACAAAGTAAAATCCTTTAAACCCCCCCCCAAATGAGGGGGGGAATATTATTAAGGGTTTATTTTTCCCTTTTTACAAAAATTTACAAATATGTTTCCCCAAAACCGGGTTTGGGTGGGATTTGGGAAATTAGTAAGGGTTTTAGAAATAAACTGTCTCCAAAAACTCTCTTTTTTGCTTTCTGGGAAGATACGGCGAGTTTCAAAGCCTTTAGAACCGGGGAAATTTGACTCCAGATTCCCCGAAGTTGGACTCGTGAAAGAGCCGTAGGGCTCTTCGCCCGGTTTTAAAAAAGTGGGCCGGGCCGGCATCCTCGTTCCACCGGGGAAACCGGTTGGTTTGGTCGGGTTTGGCGAGGTTTTTGGGGGTTTGGGAATGCCTCCCCCGGGCCGCTAGACCGTCGAAGTAAATTGCCCGGGGCCCTTCAAACGAAACGTCGGAGAAGGGGGGTTGTCGAATAGGGCGGGGCTGCGGAATTTATCCCAGTTAGCACTTTTTAAAACCTTTGGGGGGCCCTTTTGCTTTTTACGGGGGAGGATCTTTAATTTGTGAAAGCAAATGGGAAAGTAAACGCTCCCTCAATAAGGCCCTAATTTTGAACTTCCCAAAAAGGAGTGAGCGGGCAATCCCGGGGAAAATGGGCTAGATCGATGGCAGAGGATAAAATTTTTAAAAGGGTGGAGAAGTGTGTCGGGGTCCCGGGTGAAATTAACCCCGGGTTTCCCGGGAGAGGGAAAATTTATCCTTTACCACCCTCCCGCGGGTGTCGAAAAATTTTAGCCCCCCACACCGGGTTTATACGCGTTAAAGCCCCCAAAAGAGGGAAAAAGGGGGGCCGGGTAGGGGTTGTTAAAGGGGGGGCCTCTAGAGTCCTTTTGGGAAAAACACGTTCAAAATGGTGGGGGGTAAAGAGCTTTACGGTCACCTCCATGGGAAGGGGGGGCTTTAAACGGGCGTTCACTTGGAAAACCAAAAAAAATATTAAAAAATTTCTTATGTTTATAAAAGGCTTTCTTTGGGAATATACCCCACACCCCCGTTAGCCCAAAAAAAAAAAGGGGGGAAAAAGTTTTTTCGGTACGAAAACAAAACCGGTTACCCACAAAAGGGAAATCGGGTTTTTTCATTTGGGGGAAGTGGGTTCCTGCAAACAAAGATGGGGATGCGGGGAAAAAAAATTTTTTATTTTAAATTTTTCCTCTACACGGGGCATAGAAAACCTCCAAATTCCATTGAAAGGGGTGGGGCGACAAAAATTTAAATTAGTTTTGAAATTTAGATACCCTCGGCAATCCATTTCACAAATTCCTTTTAAAAAATTTAAAATTTGTTGGGGGTCCTTTTTAGGCCCCTTTCCCTTTTCCCCAGTCTTGCTGTACCTCCCGTTTCAGGGAGAGGCTTCGTTTTATTTTGGAAGACGGGAAATTGGGATTCTTTTTTCAAAGGGGGTTTTTAAAGGGGCTTCGACGTTTTTTTTTAAAAAAATTTTTTCGGCGGGTCTCTGGGGCCCTTCTTAAAGCCCCTGTGGGACTCGCCGGGGGACCCACCTGTTCCGCAAACCCGCCCCCAACCCCCAAAAAAGCCCAGAGGGGGGTTTTGTGAGGGGGCCTCAAAAACGGGCCCCCCCTTTTGTTTTAGTACCCCCGGGAGGCAGGCCCGGGGGGTTTTTCCCGAGGGGGGGCTCGGCTTTGGGTTCCCCCAGGTGGGCTCGGGGGGTTCCTCGGGGGTCCCCCGGGTTGGTATAGGTGGGGGAGACAACCGTTGTGGGGGTTTTGGGGCCCCTTTTTAAAAAATTTAGGCCCCAACCAGAATTTGGGCCCGGGGGAATCAACTTTGTTTCCCTGGGACAAGGGGCCCCTGGAAAGGCCCGCTTTTGGCTCCTTGGGCAAGTTAACTCGGCAATGGCAGTTGGGCCCATTTTTATTATTGACTGACAACCCGGCCCTAAAATGAATTTTTAAAAATACCGGACAGGGACTCGATACGTTTTCCTTGCGTGCCTGGGAATATGAGTTTCTTCTTTTCAGATTGTTTTCTCCGGATTTCTTCGCAAAACCCTCCTTTTTGGGAAAAGGGGGCCCGAGCCCAGGCGGAATGCGGACCCTTGCATTTTTGACGAGTTTTTAGGAGACTAAAAAGGGTTTTTGGGGTGAGCCCCCGTCCAAAATCCCACGGTTTGGCTTCCCACGGCATGGGCAGTTTTTTAATGAAAAAAATTCCTGGCACGGGAAAACAGCGCCGGGGGTTTGGGGGACTTTCGGTCGGACCCTGAGCACGTGGAAAGCCACTCGGCCCTCCTTTGGAAGGGTGGGAAAGGCCGCAAATTTTGGGGGGATTCCCGTATCTTTCTTTTTTTCTTGTCCTTCTTTTTTGTAAACCAAAAAGGGGACATTTTGGGTGACTGCTGGGGGGAAAGCCCTCACAGATCTCCTCAAAGCTTACGCAGCCCGAGGTCAAAAAAAAGTGACCACCCCCTTTGGAAAAAACATTGGGGAAAATCCGTAAAGGTTCCACCTTCCCCGGTATTAAAAGCCGTTTTAAATCGACTGTATTTCAGAAATAGCCATGTTTTGTTTTGAGGCCCGGACGTAAAGTTACAGTCTCTATCAAATTTTTTGCCATCACGAAATTTTCCCCTTATAGGGGAAGTTCGTTTTTGCTGAAACCTTTTAATGCCCCTTGCGAGGATAAAGGGGCTGACGGTTTAAAGGTTTCCATTGGCATCAAACCTCGAGCCCATCACCAGGAAGCGGGGGGGGGGGCCCTTTCCCTTTTCCCCGGGGTTTTCCAAGGGAAAAGGGCGGGACGGCCTTACCCTTTCCCCCCGCCTCTTATTTTATTACGACCCTGGGGGGGGGCCCGGGGCAGCAGTTGCCAGCGGCGACAATGTTGTCGGCCACCCAAATGATTGGGGAAAAACCCTACAAATTTTGGGATCGTAGACCCAGGGTGACCCAAGTTGGGTTCTCCCACTTTATGGCCCTTTTAAAACCTGCCCGGCCCGGGGGCCCTTCAAATACGCCAAAAAGACATGAAAACCCTTTTCGAAATAGGGGCCTCGCCGAGAAGAGGTCGTCGCAGCAAGTGGGTGTAGGAAAGTCCCAAAATTTTACGTCCCCGGGGGGTCAAAGAACGCAACCGATCTTTTCTCAAAGTAGGGGGTTCCCCGTTATTTTCATCCCCAAGGCCCCTTTTACTAAGATATTGCAACCGGCGCACTTTCATTTAGGAGCTTTAAAAGGCCCGTGGGGACCAATAAAAAAACAGAGAAGAACCGGGGTTTGTTGCCAAAAGGGCGTCAAGGGAAAAGGGCCCAAAAGGCCCCCTGGCAAAGGATGAACGGGGGGGGAAAGGAAAAAAAGGTTTGGGTAGATAAAGCCCAAGGGGGGAAAGGGGGAAAAAAAGGGGAAACGTGAAAAGGGAAAAAGAAAATGAAGTGAAAAGGAAAGATAAGGAAAAGGTTTGGGCCCAACCCAGGGGAAAGTCCCCCGGCCCCGAAGGGCCCCCCCCCTTTTAGTCCCCTTCCCTTTCGACAAGCAGGGGGGTTAAATGGGGGACTATTCTAAACCCCGTCCCCCCGGGGGGAAAAAGAAAATTTAAATAAAATTTTTTTCCCCCCCTCATGGTCCTTTGGCCCCAAACTTTTTAAAAAATCAACCCCGTGAATACAACAAAAGGTTCAAAAAAATAATATTTTTTGTGTATTTTTCACAAACCCCGTGATTGTTTTTTTGGCAGTTTCTGGAAGAGGTCAAAAATCCAAATACAGAAAGAATGAGCACCCGGGCCCCCCCTTCTTAAGAAAAAAAGGGCGGCAACGTGTTTTAAAATTTAAAACATTAAATGTGCCCCTTTAAAAAAATTAAAACTTTGTTTTTAGATTGAAATTTTTTGTTTTTTAAATTCAGTAATTTTTGTCAAATTTGAATTTTTCCAAAAAAAATTTTTTAGGCCTACTGTAATTTTTCCCGCTGAAAAGAGCATTGGGTTTTTTTTTGTTTCTTTAAAAGGATTGTGGCACCCGAAAACCCCCTTTAAGTAACAAGATGAAATATTTTTTGTTTTAAAAGTACTCTATTGGGGCCTTTTTTTATCCTGGGAAAATTTCCCCAAAAACTTTAAAAACCTGCCCACATTTACTTCTTTGGGCTCCGAAAAAACAATTTTTTGAAAAAAAATTTTTCCAAAAATTTTAGCAATTTTTTTTTGGTTTAAGGACTATCAGTAAAAAGTTTTTTAATTTTTTTTCTACACAAAACAAAACCCTAAAATAAATGTAACGGAAAAAAAAATTGGGGCCCGGGTTTTTAAAATCCCCCTTTATTTTTATTTTTCAAGCCAAATTTCCCCAAAAAAATTTTCCCCTTTAAAAAAAAAGAAAATTTAGGTAAAAAATAAAGCTTAAACTTTAAAATCAAAATTTAAATTTCCCTATAAAAAACTAAAAAGTTCATTCTTTTAAACTTTCAAATGAGCCCTAGCTGTCCCCTCCCGCAAATTCAAAAACTTAATACAAAATTTTAGAAAATTTAAACCCCAAAAAGGCCTTTTTTTTCAAGTTCTTGATGTAAAAAAAAACCTATATCTCAAGAAGTATTTTTTTAAAAAAAAAAAAAAAAATTTTTTAAAAGTCCCCAAAAGTTGGTGCCAATCCAAACCCAAAATTTCCCTCAAAATCAAAAAAAGGGGGGTGGCAAAATTTGTTATTAAAATTTTTTTGATTTTTAAAATGGAATGACCCAAAACTACCCAAATTTTAAAAAACCAAAAACTTTTTTCTCTCTAAGGTGCATTGGGGAAAAAAAATTTTTGGACCAATTTAAAAAGAAAAATTTACCGGGAAATTTGTTTAGTTTTTGGGGACGCCACAGCGGGAAAGACAAGGGAGGGGGGTCCCAAAAAATTGGATTTCCCAAAACCCCCGGGGAACCCCACCCCATATAACATATCAAAAAAAACAGAAAACTTGACCTTTTGTAAGGTAAATGCTATTCCCCGGAAATATTTGGAAACCCCCTGAATGAAAGTTTAAAAGGTGTTTACACCCAGAGTGGGTTTTAGTAGAAAAAAGGCAAATTTAATGATTGGAAGGGGGCTTTTTTATGGGGGGTGTACATCCCCTTTCCAAAAAAAGCTCTGATTTGGTATAAAATCTTTTTTGAGCTAAAAGCGAAAAACTAAAAACTGGCTTGTGTGGAAATTTTTTTTATCTTTTTTAGCAATTGTATTTGATGACTTTCCCAAAAAAACGGGCCCTATGGCCCCCAAAATTTGCCCTTTTTTCCCTTTTGGCCCCCTTTTTTTTAAAACCCGGGAAAAAAATACAATGGAAAAAATGGTTTTTTAAAATCCCGGGTTCTACAAAAAAACTCTGTAAAAAATCAACCAGACCACCAAAAGGGGGCTCTGCTTTAGAATAGGAAGGGAGTTACAAGAGAGATAAAGAATTTCAGAAATTTAAAAAAAGGGGAAAAGCCTAGCGTTTAAAAGAAAACAAACTTATGATTTTGGGAAATGGGAAAAGGGAAGAAAAAATATAATTTTCTTAATTGCACCACAAAAAATGCCAAAAAACTATTTAAACATAAATTAAAAATGGACCCAAAACGTCAGAAGGGAGGATTTATTTTGTGCCTACCCGGTCCCCTTTTCAAAGCATGCGAAGAAACTACCCAAAAAAAAACAAATTTTAACATTTTTTGGATATTTTTTTTGCCTCAATTAATATCTGCTTTTCCCCCAAAAGGGGAAAATCAAATTAACTAAATTTAAAAAATTAAATATTAAGTAGCAAAAATAACAAAAAAAAACCCAAAAGTAAAATTCTCAAAAATGCTTCACCAAGTAGAATTTAAAGCACCTCATTAACCCTTCTACATTGATGCTAAAAAACAGCAAAACAATAAAACCAAAATTGGGGGTTTGTTTTTACAAAAAAGGCCCCCCAAGAAAGGGGAAATCAAGATATGAGTGCAGGCCTCATAGCATAATTTTTTTGGGTTTTCCCCAAAAAATAGGGAAAGTAGGACATTTTCATGAAAAGTAAGAAAAGTAGGACTCCCAATTTGAAAAAAAGTAGGACATGTTGAAAACACTATATTCACCTCATAGTGCCAAAATAAAATTTATTATTATTATTTTTATTATTATTATTATTAGCACCCATCTTACTACCATTTAGGTTATAAGCACTTACACTAAGTGTAATGGTAGGGTGATTTTGATATGAAATGGAGGACCTACAGTTTAACGTGGAATCCGAACCACGGTGGAGGCCTGGCATTCCACACATTCACAAGCTGTGATTAATACACATCTTGTCAGAGGTGAAGGAAGGGTTTGACAATCAGAAAAATCTGTGCGGGACTGAGGATTGAGCCCAGACCCCCAGCACAGAAGTCCAACACCTTACCCTAGCCCACCAGATCACCAATAAAGTATTAATAACAATGTTTTTATGTTATTAGGCCTTTGTAGTAAAAATATTAAAAATTATTTTACAAATGAAGAAGGAGGAAATGCTCAGCCATCAACCTTTTCAATCGTCATTTTAGCCCCCCACCCCCATCACCACCCCTGTCCCAATTTTATTTATTCTTTTTTTAGTACAGTATTTATTTTACTTTGTCATTTCATTACAAATCCAAATTTGGAAATAATGATAGTGAAACAAAATAGTAATAATATTGATAATTATTACAATAATGATTTTTCATTTTCATCAAAAGCTGACAGGTTAAAAAAACTTTTCTGCCCCCTAAAAATAAAATATATTTTAAAAATAATCTGTGAAACATCATATTAAAAAAAATTTTTTTACCCCCCATGTCTTACTAACCGTTTGGGTTATATAAAAAATGAATCACTCATTCAGTTGTTTTGGATTTTTTGATTCATATTGATTTGCACAAAAGTAGTCCAACATTGTTGTCCCCTTCTTTTTAATATGATTTTGTTTGTTTCTTATTTTCTAAAAAGAACAACCCTTTCTTCCAATTATTTGCCAGAGCTTCTAGCGTAATTTGAGCTATTTGTAAACCTTTACAATCATCGCATTATTAATCTTTTCATTCCCCTTCTACACTAATCACTTGTAAATTGAACTTCTCTGGCTCTTGCTTTTCCAACAGTTCCCCTTTTTGGGCATTGCCTCTTTAGCTCCTACAATTTCGTTTCCAAAACTTGCCTATGGGTTTGATACTCTTCACTTTGGGTTTTTTATTTTTTTCTTTATCTTCTTGCTCTTGTTTCTTCATTAAACCTAAATTCTCTTATCTTCTTCAAGTCCAGCCAAGTACAACTTAGGGGCTCACATCCTTTCTTGATCAAATTCTTTGTGAATGATCAGGGGCAACGACAATTTTATCGTCCATAATAGTTTCAAGAAAAATGTGTTTTTGGTTAAGTAATAGCAGGCATGTTTTTAAAATGGCATGCGGTCGGGCCCCGAGGCAGTTTGCGCCTGACATTGTGGAACCAAAATTTCCCCACCCCTTCACCTCTTGTCTTCAAATGGCATGCAGTCAGGCGCACGACGGTTAGTGCCATGCATTGGGAAACCAAACCCCTTCACTCCCCTTAACCCACCCTGCTATAGCTAGCTTTGCTTATTCTTCTTTTGAAGGCGCACTCCCTTATGCGTGTAAAATGTTGTATTGCGTGAACCAGCAATAGTTGTTGTCAGTCATCCTGTGTGCTATTGCATCTTGAGGATGTGTGTTTATGATAATATTAAAGGGTTATTTTAGGATAAGTTTGAGTTATATGTTTTAATTTTTTTTGTAACTAGGCTTAATATGAATAGTTCAATTCAGGTGCTTAAGACAACGAATATTGCAAGATTAACTCTTGATCAAAAAAGATAATTGAAATCATTAGGTAAAGGGCCCTGTCCTGAATTTTGTATGGAACGAAGTGAAAAAATGAAATCGAGTTTTTAAAAGACAGCTCAAGTCCAATAATGCAAACAAAAAAAAAAAATGGCTGGATTTGCGACTTGTGAGGACATTGAACATACATACCTTTTATATTTATGCACATTACACAGCTGGGAGAGTTTCTACAACACATCCACATTCTTTTGGGGGGAGTTTATATTTTTTATCTCTGCATGTCGTTTGTGATATTAAATTTTGAGTTTAATTAAATGAATATTTTTGCAAAACATATTCCAAAATTTGGGGTCTTCTTTTAAATATATTATTTAGAAATAATTTATGAATTTAAAAAGGCTGCACCCTCCAGCTTCTAAAGTGATGAGCCGCCACTGTGAAAAGATACTGTGTTAAATGATAGTTGTAATGTATTAAGACCATCTTTGTTAGAGTGCAGGCCTCTCTCTGATGCCTCAAGGATAGGTCCTGTAGTCAGATGTTGAGGCTTGTGAAAATCCTCGCTCAACATAGGTATTTCCATAAAGGGTAACACAACGATAGCTTCAACAAGCCTTTTAATTTAGCATATTTTTTGTTTGAAATAGTTCATTATAACACTAGCAGCAAAAAAAATTTTATAACCATTGAATTTCAATACAATGTACAAGCTTTCGGGCATACAATTTATATTTATTCAAACTGCGTAAAACATCATGATGCAAAATTTTGTTTTGCTAACTTACCAGCAAAAAGGAGGATCCACACTTCAACCTCTAAAAATAGAACAGTTTTTTTGTTTTTTGGGGGTCAAAAAGTATGAAAAGGAGTTTTTCCTCAATAGTAAAAGGACTTTTCCTACTTTCCTACTGAAAAGTATGACAATAATGAACCCTGTGAGTGTGAAAACTGTAAAGGGGGCTTTGTGTGTTGCACCTTGTTTCCAGTGCTACCATACAGTGAGAGTACCAGACAACTTTAGGGAGAGGTAAGAAAAAAAGCAGGGGAAAAAAAGAAATGTATAGGGATGGGGGATGAGTAAAGAATAAATTTCATTAGATAGAACAAAGAATCTAGTAGTTATTGAGTATTCTGGTAGATAATTTAGGCAAAGGTACAAGCAACTCAAGTTGATAAAATAAAATTTCCACTGAAATTGTCAAAAAAATGTTCCACTACCAGTGCAACTTCTAATGAGGATAAATTTTCCCCTCTAGTGGTTAAGGAAATAGAGTGTATTTGATTACTTTTCAAAGTGATTGTATTTTAGGTTGCAGCCTATATGATATGTTTTTTTTAATAGAACTTATGATTTTTTGGTGATAATTAACTTTTTCTCATATACTAATTTGATCAAAGCTAATTTTTCTTACCAGGTTTAGAAGGATTGAAATAATATCATCTTTATGAATGTCCACGCTTTCAGCATGCGACCAGGGAAATTGGGAAGGTCCTTAGGGGGTGTTCTTGAAATTGGGGAGTTTCTCAACTGCAAAAGAAATGCGGTTCGTACACAATGCGAGTACCTGGAAATCACAAAAGTAGCCTATTAAAGTAAAACAAAAGGAAAAATTATAACAAAATAAAACATGTTTTTGGTGAAAATGTAGACTTAACAAATAATAAAACATTGGTGAGCATAAAGGCATATATGCCAACCAAATTCAGTATCCAGTTTAAAGTGATATAAAAAGTTATTTTCCTTTAAGGTCAACAATCATATCAAATTTGGTTTTAAAGTTTGTGTATCTGTTTATTATTATTATTATCATTATTATGTGTTTAAAGGCCCATCGGCACAATGAGGTCATTAGGGCCTTAACAAGTATGAATACATAGTAAAAAACCCCCATTGGAAGTCATATCATAATATTCACCTTTCTATATAAAAAAGGCGAAAACACAAATCAAACTACAATTATAAAAAGAATACTCTCAATATGAGAAACACCTGTTAAAAAAACCCACAGGGGTATCACTCCATTAAAAATAAATTAAAACAATGGGGTAAGATAAAAAGACAAGACCTACTGGTTAAAATAATAATTTGTTTTAAAGAGACAAAACCAATATGTTGAAGTATACTAAAAAATTGATAAAGTGACAAAAAAAAATATCAAAGCATACTAAATGTTAAAAAGGTCTCAAAATGAGATAAAATTCCCGAAGTTACTTTACAAAAGTTACTCAAAAGGTACTAAAAAGATTTGCCTGGCGTATACATCAAGAGCGTGTGTTATAGTGTCCCTAAAGTTGATCCAATCTTGGTTTTAAATTTATGTCAGTTTTTAAAGTATTATGTCATGTTGTGAAGATTTATGTTTTTCAACTTTTGTATGAAAAGGTGTAAAATTGTTTTCTGATTTTTTTTTTAACTAGCCTGGGAAATTTCATGTGACTAAGTGTGTGTCAAATTTAAGGTCAGATTCAATGTTTACAAACAGATTTTGCAAAACTTTTTAAATTTTTTGAGACTTTTATTTAATCATGGCAAATCAAGAAAAAAAAGACCAACTAGGCAGTGTTTTCTGAAAAATGCTGTAATACTTAAAAAGAAAAATGAACATCCTAATCAGGTTAAGCTGAGGAATGTTGCTAAATTGGATGAGTTCTTTGGTTTGGAGGATCTACAGTTTAACGTGGAATCCGAAACTACGGCGGAGGCCTGGCATTCCCCACATTCACAAGATGTCTTGTCAGAGGTGAAGGAAGGGTTTGGTAATCAGATAAATCTGTGCTGGGACTGAGGATTGAAACCCCAACCCCAGCACAGAAGTCCGACTCCTTTAACCCTAGACCACCCTAGATTGGAGACAAACTAGAGAAAGAAAACGTTGTGTGGGCGTTAACAAAATCCATTTTTGGTCAGTTATTGAAAATAGCTTTAGAAATGGGAGAATCAACCGCAACAACAAATCTGGCCAAAGGGTTTGAGGCTACTGGAATATTCCCACTAGATAGGAATAGAGTTATCACAAAGCTACCAATTTATGCACAAGACGTCTCGGCCATCAGGGAAGACATTGGTGGTGAACAATTTTAAAGTGTTCATTGACAATGTAAGAACATCTGACTTAAGCAAACTACAGAAGTTCAAGTTGCCAGTTCAAGCAGGAAAGAGTGTATCTCTGACAGAAGTAGAGGTGTTCTACAAAAATAATTCTGTTACTATTCCTTATGGTTTGAGCTAGGACAAGAGGGGATCTGTTAAATCAAGAGGTGGACTGAAGACCATTAGGCCAGTAACACGAAGTAACATTCAAAATAGACACCAATTTATCATTTCTGACAAAGGAGGATAACACGTTTCTCAATAATTCAATTGAACATGAAAAAGAAATGAATTTAAATGAACAGGATTTTGAAACTATTAGACAAAGTGTTGTCAATTCTCCTGAGAACCCACCAGCTGAGACTTCATTCCGGGCATGCAGTTCTGTTGTAATGAACATATCTGCAATGATGCCATAATGTAAACTGAAATAGTTGATGTGTTACAACCAGAAAAATATTCTATCAATGATTATGTTGTTGTGATTTACGATGGAAGTTTTTTACAGGCACAGTGATCAAGATAAAGATAGAAGATTACATTACCTTTTATCAAATGCAGTGTATGATAAAATCTGGGCCCTACTGGGCGTTGGCCTGAGATGTTCTGATGAAATATTTTTCCTAGCATCTGACATTGTTTCCCAATTTCATCCAAATAATATTGTGCCTGTTAGCAGCAGAGGACTCTTTGATGTGAACAATCCTTTTCTGATCTCTAAAATACTTAAATAGGTTTCCATGATTTTTTTTTTTTTATATTTTTATCATGTGTACACCTCATTGAAGCTGTAATGTTTCATTCAATTTTTTCATATGTTTATTTGCAATTCATATAAAACTACAAATGTGATTCATATTTTTTTTTTCTAAAGAAAAGTAAAAAATTTAAAACTTTTGACTTTCAAGATTTTTGTTTATCCAAGAAACATTTTCAACGTAGGACCCTACTATTTTCTCTTTGGCGGTGAATTTGTTTACATTGGATTGCAATATAATTTTAAATCAGAATGAAGTGAAATTTATTGTTTCAATTTATATTTTAGGGATTCCTACCATTATATAATATGTTCTTACATTATTTTCAAAGTTTTCTTCAACTTCTGTTCTTACCTAGGTTTATTCAATTGAGTATTATTCAAAATATTTGTGTTTGGAACATCTAATAATGAAATAAACAACATTACAAAACTTATCAGAGGGGTAGTTATATTAGCTCCTAGAATGAATAACATTACACATTTTATCATCAAATTTTACTATGGGTTCAAAGTTACCCACCAATAGCAGTGTAACTTTGAACCAGGGAAAAAGTGGGTGTGGCTTGTAGGGACAGGCCGGTGTTGTACGTAAATACGTTTTTAAAGGGTTATACGACGCTGACGATTAAAACTTAAACGAACATCGTGGTTTTTCCCCCCGAGCAAAAGTTATACTAATTGCAAATCTCGATATAGAAAAATAACCTAAAAAGGGGCGGCGCTTCCCCCCCACCGGGGGGCAATGTGTCACTTTTCTCGCGTATCTAATGCATTCTTTGACCCTTTAGCTATCCAGTGGTAAATTTAATTTTGTTGTAGGGATAGTTTAAAAACTAAAACGCCAAACTGTATCCCCCGATTTTGTTATCATTGGGTTTTTTTGGTTTGCCCCCGTATGTAGAAAATTTTAAAAAGACGATTCATGTCAAAATGAATTTTTTAGTGTTAAATAAGCAAGGTTTTTAATAAAAGTTCTAAAATATATAGTCATTTTCTTTCATTATAAGACCAGTTATCAAGATAAAATTAAAACTCAAATGGGGAAATGAAAATATGTAAAATGGGACAAAGTTACCCTGATTGACGTACAAAATTTAGATTTTTGTCACAAAACAAAACTCATCTTTTCCCATCTTCAAATTTGGGTACACTTCTGGTCAATACACTAGGAATAACATATTTTAAGCAAAAAAGAGCTCATAGCACCATCGTTTGTAGAGCTCAGTATTTTTTGAGACATGATCGTATTGATGAACCACTGTTCCATCAACCTTTAAATTACCGGCATTCCAGAACAAATCTACTTTGGCTACACCTTAAAACTAGTGGAAAGTACAAACAAAGGCTCCTTTAAACCTGCCATGCCATCCCCATTCAAAAGGGTACTGTTTTGGCCTGAAGACCAAGTTCAAAAAAGAAGAGTGAAAAGGTTCCATCAGTTGTGTCATCTTCACAGTGGCAAGAGTACAACTCAAAAAAGTTAGAGGAAAAGAAGAACGAAAAATTAAAGGGAAGAAAAACAAAGTCAAAAAATTGAAAAAAAATAAACAAAAGACACTGGAAAAAATGTAAGGCCACCCATAATACCTACTCCTGATGAAGAAGTAAATTTGTTGAAACTAGTTATCCTTAGAAGAACCGAAGATTGTGCAATTAAACTTCAAGAATTTGTTCCTCGCAAATTGAAACAAGGTGTGTTTGTTTTAATAGAGCTCGTTGGAGGTAAAGGTAACTCATTAAAATACAGATATGTTTGCATTATACAAAGACCAGCTGAAGAAGAACACGAACAGATAAGTGTGATTGGCTTTGAATTGCACTGATAAGTGCAAACAATCTTTTGTTGCTAATATTCGTGACATCCCCTTTTGCAAAATATCTCAAATTTTAGGGATTTTGAAAACTACAGTTAAAAGTAACTGGTGAAAAGTTAAAATATGTTTTTTTACCACCCAGTGTCCGATGTATTTGAAAAGTAAGGCCTAACTTATTTAAAAGTGGATACATTTCGGTAGATAGGTACAGTTGAACAAAAAGTTGATGAAAAAACATTTGCTCTTAAAATTAGTAGCCTTACTTTAGATTATACACACAAAAAAATGTATAATATGTTTAATAATCTATAACAGTAGCCTAAACTATCTTTATTTTAATTACTATGGGGATATAAAAATAATAAATTAAAGTAATTACTTAATTCTTTAAAGCAAATTACAGAAATTCATGACATCTAGGTATAAAATTATCATGTATAAATCTGTATCCTAAACAAGCAAATAAATATGAATGTGTCAGCTATTGGATCACTACATGTCAACTACTGGTACATGATCAAAATGTGACCCGTCAGCTACTGGTACAGTGTCATAGTAAAGTTATTTTAATTTTAAAAATGTCTATATCCATATTTGAAAGTTTTAATAGACTAACTGCATTTAAAAATAGTATGGTCTATCTAATGATCATTCATTCATTATTTTCTTCATCTAACTCCTTTACCATCCTGGATGAGAAGTAAATTTATTATAAAAGTTCAGCTACTGGTACGTCTACCTCACTTTGGCATTGTGGGAAAATAGCTAGCTATGACTGGTTGAGAGATTACATGCATATAGCCTATATCAGAATCTTTTGAGTTTACTAGCTTAGGTAGGCAACTGGATTTAACAGAGCTACTGTTAATTTTCAATAACTTGCGTTGTCTGATGGAAGAGCACAAAATTTGGTCCCAAGTCTATTTCAACGTGGATGAAACTGGACTGATAACTGTTCACAAACCAAGCAAGATTATTGTAGTTAAGAGTGTGAAACAAGTTGCCAAAGCTAAGTCTGAGGAGAGGGGTAAAACCTTTTTACAAACTAGGGGTGATATATGCAACATGTGATTTACCACACCCACAAATAAATTGGAACAGAAACTTCATCACCTGAAAGAGTAAAGAGCAAGAAAAGTGATTAAAGCAGACTAGTCATTCTCAAAGCTCTGGAAGTGAAATAAGTGTTCCATCCATGGACTTAAAGTATTGTTTTTGCCGACACTTAGGTAGTCATTTGGATAACTCCAGAGTTACGTGTGTGACTTTAGGTTTATAGTTTCAATTAAATGTTTGAAGTATAATGCTAATATTTTTCATCTATCATATTTTATTTCAATGTATTAAACTTTTTTAATTATGATTGAAATATTTACATTTTTACTATGTTTTTCTACTCTATTATTTAAATGTTGTTACGCGTGTGACTTAGAGAATCACCATCCATTTCAACAAAGATACGATTACAATTTTATTACTGTGAATTTAATTGTTCTTAATTGTTTTTTGTAACTATGCATTTATATTTTTTCCACTATTAATAGTTAAGATCATTAATATTGAATAATGGTAAAATGTTTGCATTTGTATATTTGCGGGACTAAAATTGTATATATGTGTGACTTACCAAATTAACCCGGGAAAGGTAACCTGAGTCATATAGACTCATCTGTGAGGGTAGTGGGGATGTTATTCGGAGTGGGGGCCGCCAACCTGTACCAGGCTCAAGGTCCTCTACAAGCAGTCGACAAGCAGTCGATTTACTGGCAGCTGACGCGGTGGGAAGGTCTCCGACTACTCCTCAAACAAGGTAATGTTTTTTCTTCTAATACTCAGTGAGTCAAATTGACACATGGTTGCCACTGCATGTAAAATCGATGTGAGTCATTTTGTTCATGGTTGCCGATAAGAATCGAAAACTGTGCGAGTCATTTCATTCATGGTTACCGATAATAGCATAAGTTTTTGTAGCGAATTTTAATTCTTCCTAGACCTGCCATGCCTCTTTTTCTATCTCTCTCCAATCATGGTTTTCTAAACTATTATTGTAATTGCAATGTATAAAGGACGATTTTTTTTATTTTTTTTTAGAATTCAAGATGGATACAAAAAGAATTATGACAGATGAAGAAATCAATGATATTCTTTTTACATTGGAATCCGATGATGAAGGAGCTGAAGATATTCTCGAAAATGTTACCGATGAGGATTCTGATTCGGATTATGAACCAGTTGCAGAAGATCTTGTGGATGATGATGAGATAATTGACAATATATATCGAGAGGAACAGCTTCGAGATGAGAAGAGCGAAAAACGAAAACCGGCCAAGAAGTCTAAAATAGGAGGCTCACGCTCAAAACCGACGTCATCTACTTCTAAGGAAATCCCTGCCTCTGGATCGGTGACGGAAAATCGGGACTCAGTCACTTTAGTTGGAAAAAATGGCTATGTTTGGTCGACGCAACCAATCAATTCCTCAAAAGGGCAAACTAGGTCAAAAAATATTATTCATGTTGCGCCTGGACCACTAAACAATGCTCTGCTCGTTGAATCACCAATCGAATGTTTCAAAATTTTTTTCACAGATAATATATTAGATATTATTCTTGAATATACAAACAAGGAAATTGAAACTCTAAGGGAAAAGTACAAGGTACCAAAACAAAAGCACAATTGCAGCAATTACAAAAGAAGAACTTCTGGCATTATTTGGATCTCTTTTATATGCAGCAGCGATGAAAAATAATCACCTCCATACAGCCATCCTACACAACCCTACCTTTTGTGGAGACAAGCATCGGGCTATAATGTCCGAGTCCCGATTCAAATTCTTGCTGAGGTGTCTCAGGTTTAATGACCGAGATACCAGGGAACAAAGGAACACAAAATTAGCCCCCATAAGCGAGCTGTGGGAAATTTTCGTTTCCAACTGTAAAAAAAAGTTATAAGCCTGGGTCATATTTGACCATAGACGAGCAACTTGTAGGCTTCAGGGAAGATGCCCAACCTAAGATATTTTTTGTAAATTATAAGACTGAAAGTCATCTATTTTTAGTTTTTTGTAGAGGACTGTACATTTATTTGGTGATAAGTTCGTTGTATTCACCAACCTAAGACTTGTTTTTGTAAATTGTAAGACTGAAAGTCATATATTTTTAGTTTTTGTAGAGGACTTCACATTTATATTGCTGATAAGTCGTAAATTGTATATAATGAGTAGTTTTTAGTCGAAAAAATTAGTTTGTAAAACATGTTTATTGTTAATTTTATACTTGTGATGATTTTTTTTGAATAAATAAAACTGTTTATTAAACAATACAGGTTTTGTTTATTGTAAAATGTCAGAGTGAGTCTAAATGACTCATGGTTACCTACCACCTATTGCAAAGCAAGGTTTTCCTTTCCCGGGTTAACCTTGAACTTTAAAATAATCCCAGCCGGGGTAGACAGATTTTCTTGAGCGATAAATATTTTAGCACTGTGTCTTACTACCCGTTTCGGGTTTACGCTTTAAGTACTAATTATACTAATGGATTAGGAATTGGGAAGGTTGAATTAGAGAGTGAACCCACATTTGCGTGGAAGGAGAGTGGAAAACCATTTAGGAAAAACCAGCCCAGTTCACCCGACTGAGATTCGAACCTCGATCTCCCCGTCCTCAGCAGTCAAGCTCAACACGACAAGCATGTTAGCCAACTACGCCGAGGCGGGTTTGAGCGATAAAAATCTGTGGAATAACTTTCTTCAAA
This sequence comes from Timema cristinae, assembly GCA_039000515.1. Lineage (NCBI taxonomy): Eukaryota > Metazoa > Arthropoda > Insecta > Phasmatodea > Timematidae > Timema > Timema cristinae. Next base: position 34,997 of record JBCFYV010001783.1, read on the forward strand.
GGATAAGTAAAGCCATCGGTTTTATGTCAATTTTAGGATGTAAAAGAGACGAGGAAGGAATGAATGGGAAAATACCTTTCCTAGTAAAATTGGTAGGCCTGGCCCCTTTTGTCTTCAGTCTTATACATTATTGCATGCTGATATAATCAGTCTGTTCAGATTGTGCACATTATAGGAGGCTAACTCATATAACTAGATAAAATAAAATCTCTCAAGATAAGAAAACACTATTTTAAAGATAGGCCTATATAAATGAACAATAGGTCAGTTCAAAAAATGCATGTTATCTTCCTCAACTTAATAGATAAAATAGGCCTACTTCAAGATAAGAATTTTTTTTAAAGATATATAGGCCCCTAGTACCAATTTGAGGATGAAAAATCTTAGGAGACAATTTTTATAAAAACTTTAAGTATACTTACAGATGATTAGGTTACCACACCTAAGAACATACTTTTCTTCTAAACTATTTTTCCGGGATTAGAAGAAGTTAGTAGGCCTAGTGCAATACTAGTGTTTGTTTAGGGATATAAATGTAATTTTAGCCAGTAAAATATGTAGTTTTCACTCGCCAAATAATTAACACTGTGGGTTGAAAAAAATTTCTTTAATTATATTAAGCTGAAGCCCTTAAATAAAGCGCAGTCTTAATATTCCTTACCTCCTGGAGTTGTAGAGTACAATGTACCACCTGGTGTTGAAGAATAATCCACTGGAAGCTGGGATGCATCACTAATTACCACCCTTCTTGACGGAATTGTCTGACTTTGTGTGGCTTGACGAGCTATGGGAGATGCAGACAATTGTTTCTCTTAATTCTGAGAAAACAGAAAATCACATTTACAAACATAAACACTCCTAGTAAGAAGCAAATCGAGGTTTTACTATCACGAATATAGAAATAGATCGCTTTAAGCAGGTGTGGAAATGTCTAATCAAAACAAGTTCTCACAAAATAAAAGTTTTCTAGTTACTTTAAAAAATCGTTAATTTTATGTTCACACAATAAAAAGTTCAAAACCAGTAAATATTTTAAGAAAATGTATTCATCACTAACAATAGTTTATAAGATGTTCGCTTTGTCAAATGCTTACTTAAACTATCTAGCATTCGAAGATCTTTATTCAGCACGTGTTTCTCATGAACTGCGCAGTTGTTTACGATAGCTACTGGCTGGCGCGATTTGAATCTTCAAGGTCACTATAGGCGCGTTTCTCAATGAGTCAAGTTGACCATTTTAGTTGATCAACAGAGTTGAATGAAAAACCTAGTGAAAACCTTTGTTTCAATAAAGTTGATCAACTTTTTAGTTTAAGGCGCGTTCTCAAGAGTCAAGTTTAGTTGACCGATTTTAGTTGATCAACAAAAGTTGAATGAAAAACCTAGTGAGAACCTTTGTTTCAATAAAGTTGATCAACTTTTTAGTGGATCAAGAAAAGTTTGACCGAGTCAAACTTTATCGTTCAAGTGATGAGTCAACTTTCAGTAGAACCAGTTGTGGTTACAACTAAACATAATGTTAAAATATTGTATCTCTCAAAAATGTCTATCTATTTTATTTTAATCTAAACATAATGTCGTATCCCCAGATGCATTTTTGTTTAGTGGCAAAATGTCTTATTCCAAATATGCTAGGGTTACGACAGTTTGCAGTTAGACTTATAAATTAATAACAGAAGCAAATTGTTGTATGCCACACATTAAAGGGTTAAGACATTTTGAAAGTAGCATCAGTGTTTACTTTACTGGGACGTAAGACACATCATTCCTTTTGATAAGAAGAGTTTTTTGTTATACTTAATTGTATAACTGTTACAATAATGAGATTTTATCTGAAGTTTATTCATATTTGAAGCTCTGAATTTCTGGTTAAAGGTAAGTTTTTAATTAGTTTATTTTCATTCCAAATATTATACAATTACAGAATGTTTTAATATTGAACCTCAACAATTGTGTTTCCAAATCACTATAGGGTAAAACACTTTGAAATAGCATCAGTGTTTATTTTACTCGGACGTAAGACAACACCATTCCTTTTGACTACAAGAATTGTTTGTGATTATTAATAATTATTGTGTAACAGTTGCAATAATGTAATTTTGTCTGAAGTCTAGTCATATTTGAAGCTTTGAATTGTTAGTTGATGGTAAATTTTAATCAACTTACTTTTATTTAAATAGGCACCTATATAATAAGTTATAGAATAATTTAAGATTAGAGCCTCAACAATGATATTTCTAAATGCAATATTTCTTTATAATTTTCCAAGTGAACATATATAATTTAATTTTTATTGAATGTATTTTGTAACTCAATACTTATAACATAGTTTTATTTTTAGAATTAAAAATGACTTCTAGAACACAAAGGATCATTGAAATGGCACTAGCCAATTGCCAACAAAGCAACACATTTGAGTCTGCTAATGATCTTTCAAGCAATGAAGCTCCATTAAGGATTATGACATAAGACAATGCTACCACCTTAAATGTTACAGAGAGTAATAAACGTGTGATACCACCAGATTTTTGCGCAAATACTGAGAGTAATATTACTTCTTCGCCTTCCACTAATGATGACAGTGACTTTGTTTATGTTATGGAACCAGATAGTGAACTGCTTAATTTCATATCACAAATGAATGGTGGTGTAACCCTGAGCACTTATGGGTTTGAAGAATTAAATAATGAGGTTACAGTTAGTATGCCAGATTTAATAGTTTTAGAAACTACAAACAACAATGACAATATTATAGTTCTTCTTCATTAGTTCCAGTTGGAGGAGACCGTAAGATTGGGCATAAAAATATTAAAATGCATGCCAACTTAAAAGTAGATGATAGTTCCGAAATGGATGAGAGTAGAGAGGTGCATAAAATTATTGAAGTGCATCAGAATGCAGAGGTAAATAAGACTGTAGAAGTGCATCAGAATGAAGAGGTAAATAAGACTGTAGAAGTGAATGAGAATCCAGAAGTCTTTGACAATACAAATGTTTTAAGAAAAGAAATTTCTAATGAAGATGATGTTGAACCTTTAACCATAGCCCCATCATTTTCTGCTGCTAGTAATGAGTCTCCAATATTAGTTTATTCTCCCACAGCTGTTGTAAAAAAAAGAAAACGTGGTAATTCTGCCAATGGAAGAGAAATCTGAATAAAAAACTACGAATGGAAGGTAAAAAAATGTGGGTTTCAAGACTGAAAACGGGAAAATTATTCAGGACCAAACAAGAAGTAAACGAAAATTGGGGGAGAAATGTGAATCCAAAGCTTGCAGAAAATATGGAGAGCGAAAATGTACGTAAATTAGCGAAGAAGAAAGAAAGTCGATTTATGATTTTTTTTGGACAAAAATGACATGGGAGCAAAGGAAAGTGTATGTTGTAAATAATGTTGAGAAATTAGTGCCAAAGCGAAGCTACACAACTAATGAAGAATCGAGAAGAGGTTTCACTTTCATATACTATTTAAAACTACAGAATAAAACCAGATATCCTGTATGCAAAAAAATGTTTCTGCCCACGCTGGCATTAGGAGAACGTTCTGTCAGAGAATGGGTGAATAAAAGTTCGGGAGGTATGTGTGATTCACATGAAGTCTTACAAAAGAACAGAAAAAGTTCAAGAACAACATCTTCAATTCAAAGTGAAAACAAACTGAACCAGTTCTTTGATGATCTCCCCAAGCTTCCATCGCATTATGCTAGAAAGAGCACTTCTAAATTGTTTTTGGAGCAAAGCATTGGCTCAATATCCCAGCTATATTCCATGTATTGTGAGAGAATAAATGCTATTGATGAAAATCCAGTTAGTAGAACTAAATTTGCATCAACTTTTCAAGAGAAGAATCTGTCTTTATACACATTAAAAAAAGATCAGTGTGATACTTGTGCACAACATGAAGTGGGAAACATAACTGATGAAGATTGGAATCGCCATATAACAAGAAAAGAGAGAGCTAGGAAAGAAAAAGAAGCCGATAAAATTTTGGCAGAACAGAAAGAGTTCACTGTGCTTACAATGGACTTGCAAGCAGTTAAGGTGTCACCATATGTACAGGCAAGCGCTTCTATTATAAGACCAAGTTATGCTGCCATAATTTCACAGTGTACAACTTGACTTGCCATCATTGCACATGCTATTGGTTTAGTGAAGTAGATACTGATTTGACAGCATCCACTTTTACATCGCTTATAATTGACTACTTAAATTGTAATTGTGTTCTTGATAAAGAAATAATGATATACAGTGATGGGTGCACCTATCAGAATAGGAACAATATTTTATCAAATGCATTGTTGGACCATGCCATCAATAATAAACAAACCATCACCCAGAAGTATTTGGAAAAAGGGCATACGCAAATGGAGTGTGATTCCATGCACAGCACCATTGAAAGAAAACTAAAGAAAAGGCCAATACATCTTCCAAGTAACTACATGACAGTCACAGAAAAAGCGAGGAAAAAACCTTTCCCATATGAAGTCAAGTGGATGAACCATGAAGCATTCACTGACTACTCCGTGCCATCTTTACAAAGGTCAGTTGATAAGGGGTGATCTTTCTTTTCATTTTTAACTTCAAATTTTGTTTTAGCTTTTTGAAAAATTGTTTAGTCTTTTTTTTTTACACAATGTTACTTCAGGTTTTTTCTTAAAGAATATTTGATTTGTAGAGTTTATTTAGAATGACTACAGTATATATAAAAAAATAATAATGTGTGCTTACTACAAGCTACAGTAATAAAATATTAAAATAAATAATGAATACGAAATTTTTATGATAAGAAATATTTGTTAAATTTTACATTTTATACTATTTAAAAAAATATGTTCCGAATCATTACTCTCCCTTTAAAATAAAGTTTTTAGCCTTAATTTTGAACAGTCCGTTAGTAAATATCATGGTATGTTAATTCCCACAAAATGTTTATCAACCTACAACGTTTCTAATTACAGGTTAAATAGCATAAGGCCTGGACCGAATAAAGTGACAGATATAAGGTGTCTCAAATACAACCCCAAAGGAGAGATTTGGTTTAAACTTGACTTTGAAGAAGAGTGGCAACTGCTACCAAAACGTTTTAGAGCTGTGAATGTTCCAGTGAAATGGCCAAAAATGAACATTTCACCTAGAAAAATCACACTCCAAAAATTTAATCATCTGCAGCAGCTGAAATTGTTCTCCCTCGAGATTGTCATCTCTTCTATGATTCACTTCCTCACGATTAGGAAGATCAATTCCTCTTAATTTGTTTAGGGGAGGATACCATTTAATTGTATACTACTGTGGGGCTAATATTACTTATTAAAAAAATTATTTTGTATTTTATGAATACCCCATCCATTTTTTTTACCGATTCAGTTATCTATTAAGTAGTTAAATACTCTCCGCCGGTTAAATTATATTGGTCAATAAAAGAAATACATTATAATAGGTTTATGTATGGCTATTGAAATCCTTGTTGAATAAAAATTTATGTTGTTTATTAATTTTATATGATATTAATTAACCTGTATTTTACCTTTATCTGAAAATATAGCTTTAACTCACAACACAGCAATATGTCATAAACCTCCAATTATATAGATAGACATTAAATGCAAAATGTCATAACCCACATAAATTTGTGTTACTCTAAAATTTAGTATGATTTTATTTTGGATATGAAAAACAGAACGTAAGCTAACAAAAAACAATGTAATTATAAATCCTATATTATAGGATTTTTAGAGGCCTAAGAAGTTATTACTGTCTCCTGTAAAATGTAGTCACTATGGGTTACGACATATTGCCGTTTCATAGACGATATCCTGTTGCCACGGCACAGCACCTTCTCCCGAAAAATATTCTGCGTATTCATTACGCACAGTAGACGCTGATCTGGTGTAGTTACGACTCCCTAAATTAACCTGCAAATTAACTAAACCATTCACTTTAGTATTCTGTGTTCTCCAAGAACCTGGTATAGTGCACCGCGTATTAAGATCTTCAGTATCAAAGGAGCCTGCAGGTGCATATCCTTCACTAGAACTCATTTTTAGCCAGTTATGTAATGCTAATGCTGCTTTGACAATTCTGTCCACTGAAGTAATTCCAACGGCTATAGGTCGTTCGAGAACTCTGAATCTAGAAACCAAAATTCCGAATGCTTTTTCAACTACGCGACGAGCTCTTGACAAGCGGTAGTTGAAGATTTTTTGTTTTGTCGATAAATTAGTACTTCTCCCGAATGGTTTTAAAATGTTTGTTCGTAAGGGAAAAGCATCATCAGCTACTATTACTCCATGTTTTGGAAAATTTAACCTATTACTGAAATCTTCCAATGCTGCATTCAAAGATGATTTTCCAAAAACGGCAGCGTCATTTGCCCGTCCATTTGTACCTACGTCAAAATAGCGAAAACAATAGTTTGCATCTACTAATGCCATCAAAATTACGCTGTATGAGCCTTTGTAATAAAAATAATCTGATCCACTATGAGGGGCATTTCGTATAACGATATGCTTTCCGTCTATAGCACCCCAACAGTTGGGAAAATTCCATCGGAAGTTATATTCCTTTTGAATTGCCTTCCACTCTTCTTCAGTTTTTGGCACCTATAACAAAAAAAAGTAACCTACATTGTAAAAATTTGAAACATTGAAATTTTTTATTAACATTAATAAACATTTGACATATACATATAAAAATAAAATAAATATATATACATATAACATTAATTATTTACCAACGTGTTAACATCAAAAAACATTTTTTGATGAAGTTTTCTTTATCTTTCAGAATTTAGTGCAAGGTGAAGGAGACGAAAGCGAAATGCACGAAGACACACAAGAAACCCCCGAGGAAAGGGGATTTCCTGCATCTGCATCTATTACTACCACAAATGCTGAGGCTCAGGCAGAAATAATACATGTGGAAAACACAGAATCTGCCAATCAGTCTACTCCAAAACAATCAAAACCGACAAATGTGTTTCGTGCTCCTCAGAGTCGCAAAAGGAAAGTGGTTCACGACATAAGCGCAGTGATTGATAAACTTGATAAAGTAGTGCAAAGTAATAATAAAAATGAGACTGAAAATGAATTTGATAAATTTGCTAAATATGTTGCTGCCCAGCTAAAACAGATGCCTCTTTACGATGCTATCATCTGCCAGGAACAAATTCAAACTGTATTAAGACAAAAACGATTGGAACTCATAATGAAACAGTCCCAGTACACAAATCCATCACCAGTGCTTTCACCTTCTCCAAGTACTACTCCTTCACCAGCGTGTTCAAATAGCATGGATGGAGAATATTGGTCATCCTCATTTGAAACTGATTCCAACAACAAACAACAACAGGAAGAAGAGTCGGAGCAGACAACTGATATACTTGCCAAAGCTCTAAATAGTTTTTTACAGTAAAAAAATAAAATAAAATGTTGTAAAGCATCTTAAATGTAATACTATTGTTAAAACATATTGTACTTACTTTAATAAACTCTTCTAAAGCCTCGTATACAGCTGCACAAACTTCCTTCAAAAAGTTTGAAATGGTATTTTTAGGTACACGGTATATGGAAGCAAGCGTTGAAAATGAATCTCCTGTAGCTAAATATCTTAATGTTACTTGCAGCTTTAGTCTTGGTGAAATAGCTTGTCGCATCACTGTGTCACGTTTCTTTATGCGGCACTGAACTTTCAATAGCAATTCCTCAAATATTTCTTCCGACATTCTCAAATGATTTCTATATCATTCACTATCCTCTAACGCTAGTTCCCTTAGCAATGTCTCCGAAGCTCCCAATCGGTTTCTACTCGCCCAAAAACGACGCTTTCGACGATTGTCACTTGATAGAATTGTTCGCAGTTCTTCTTGTAACATAACTGTTATAGTACGCACCACTTCGCGCACCGCTTCCTTCAAAGCCATTGTGAACACTGAAACGGTATGATCAATTTCAGTTGAAACGTATGAACCAAAACTGATTCAAGTCGCATTCAACTTTTGTTGATCAACTAAAATCGGTCAACTAAACTTGACTCGTGAGAACGCGCCTTTATCAAGAAAAGTTTGACTGAGTCAAACTTTATCGTTCAAGTGATGAGTCAACTTTCAGTAGAACAAGTTATTGATAGGTATGAACAATCGGATAGCCCAAGGCCAGCCAGTTTGCTTTCGACGAGTATCTATTACAAGTGTTTTCCCGTGTCATGTTTGTTTCGTGTAATATACTCTATAGCAGGGATGTATATAGGTTAAGTTGGTCAATCTGGACTGAACTGACTAGAGTAGTCATAGCAGAAAATATAGATAACTGGTTCCGTTTTAAGGTTTTATCTTGGTGTTTGTTTGGTGTTAAGAAGGTGCGCGAGTTATGTGGTTAGGGTACAAGATTAAATATATATGTGTATGTGTAAGGACACAACAGTTTGGCGACGAGGTGATTGATACGTAACCCATGATATTGGTCAAGCCACTGGAGTGCTCATAATGGCAGCGTTTTTATCAAGTTTCGCGGAATTCGATACTACCCAACCACACACGTGGACGAACTACGCCAAGAGGTTAGAACATTTTTTCATTGCTAATGATATAATCGACGATAAGAAGAAACGGTCGATATTGTTTTGTGTGATCGGGGATAAAACATTTGATCGTTTAACTGCATTAGTTGCGCCAGAGATCCCGATTCTAAATCATTTGATGATTTAGTTAGTGTTTTAAACGTTAATTTTGCGCCAAAGCACAATGAAATTGTACAAACGTTCAAATTCAGCAAAAGGGATCAGCGACCAGACGAGTCCATTGTGGAATATGTTGCCGTTTTGAGAGAGATGGCCAACCGTTGTATTATTATTATTGTTTAACGGCCCATCGACACATCTAGGTCATTAGGGCCTTGAAATATATTAAAAACATAATAAAATCCCCATAGGGAAAGAGATAAAACATTCACCAACTGAGACACTCCATAGGAGTGCTCAAATGGACTCTTGGTATAAATTAAGTGATACACCTGCTAAAAAAAACCACAAGTGTATCACTCCCAATAAAAAGACAAAACAAACATATTAAAATATAACACGTTAAAAAAGACAAAACATGTTAAAAATGATAATACGTTAAAAAGACAAAACAACATGTTAAATTGTAATAAAACCGTTAAAAAGATCTCAATATGAGATAGTATCCAAAAGAGCCACTTTATAAAAGTGACTCAAATGGCATTAAAAAGATCCGCCTGGCGTATAAAACGGAGTAAACAAATAACTCCATCCGCACTATCGCGTAATAAAAAACGTAAGTCACCTTTAAAATCAAGAGCCAGACGGATAGGGGCTAGTTTGCGACACTCCACCAAAATGTGATGCACACTAAGGGGAGTATCACAAAACTCACACACTGGAGGTGGATCCCCTCTTAGTAAAAAACTATGGGTCAATGAAGTATGCCCGACGCGGAGTCTCGTCACGATGACCTCCTCTCTTCTAGACTTTCGTATAGAAGAGGGCCATCGCGACACACCGTCCTGATGGACCGCAGCTTGTTCTGAGCTGGGGTCAAGACCCACTGCTCGTGCCAGGTGCGTAAGACTCCACGCCGAACATAACCCTTTAGATCTAAAAACATGACACCCAAACTCGCCTCCGGAGGCATACGTCTGCCTCCTTGGCTGCCTGGTCCGCCAGTTCATTCCCGGGAAACCACGACACCCAAACCACAAAAAGGCGA
>JBCFYV010001784.1:0-85567 GCA_039000515.1 Timema cristinae
ACTTCAAAATATTATATTTATGTGGTATCTTATCTCACTAAAAATATTTTTAATTTTATAAGATATTTTTACTTAATTTTACAGCTAATTTTACAAGTTTAAAAATTATAAATGTATTCATCTGATTGTAATAGACATTCAATCTACAATACATGGAAATAAAGTACAACTTACGTTTGTGTACTAGATGTTGGCCTAGCCACACTACTCTCTCACCTTGTAACCTTGGTTTAAATTTATTTTATCATTTTTATTATTACTATTTTAATGATTAATAGTAAATAACTATCTTTAAAATAATGTCTTTTTAAATAACATGCTTTAAACAAAATCTTTGAATAATACCCACACATAACGTGTTAATATGGCTTGGTGGAAAAATGTTGTGTTTCAGTGAGAGTAGTGGTTGAATTGAGAGTTCTGGGCCACTTTCTCCCATAAGGTTTAACATTGATCCTCACCGCATCCCGTGAGGTGATCCTCACCGCACCCCGTGTAAGGAAGATTACTTTCTCCTGGATGCCCGATGCTAGTGTCTCCTGGTGGTGAGTCTTGGGAACTCATGGTCACCGCACCCCGTGTAAGGATGATGACTCATACCTGGTGGCAGTTTGGCGAGTCGACAAGACGAGTTGAGACAAGATATTGAGGTCACTGACCCGGGCATTGGGTTTTTCAGGGTACCAGGTTGACGGACAGACAAGACAACTCAGGACAAGAATAGCTCGTGACCTCGACAACTTGGGTTTTCCCTGGCACCAGCATGGCAACCCAACAAGACAAGTTGATACAAGAATAGATATTGAGGTAATTGACCCTGGCAACGGGTTTTCCCTGTGACTTCAAAAATATTTATGGAGGGGAAGTCAGTTGGTGAACCATGTGTTTCTAAAATAGTTACATTATTAATGGGATAAAACTTTTATAAATCACTAACATTTTATTATAATATTACTACGTATTGGGTGTTACTCGTTTAGCCGTTTATTTAAACGTTTCCCAGGAGGCACTGCGAGGAAGCGAGTAACGTCACCTCCCACCTATAACTAATTTTAACTAAACAATTTAATTTTGATAAAGCCGTGCTGTTTCACCTGATGAAATCAGGCTATAATACTCACAAGCACTCGAGCTTTTTATATAATAAAAATATTTAATACAAAGGTTAATACACAAAGTTCCTTTTCAATATACTTAAGTACAAAACAAAAGGAGGAATTATATCTCCATTGGTGAGCACATTTGTCTTATTTTGTAGTGACCGTATGCAAGAGTGTCGCATCCATTATCTAAAATATAGCGTTTGTCATCTCCTGGTGAAAGTGCAAGTTTATTCAAAGAGACACTGTACAATTGATGTTTCTCACTTCTTATCATATACATATTGGCATAGTGTAAAATCCCCTGCTTTAAACATTTTTTATAATGAGAATGTTTAATTTTCTTTTTGAGAGTTGTTTTTGATACACCTTTACCTACTTTTTTCTCCTCGAGACTCTCCTTTTGAATGGAGTTAGGTTTAGGTCGAAGCCCCACAAACTCTCGAATACACTCTCCATTCATCTCCTCCTTCATTTTACCGAGAGCTTTTTTATTGCATACACTGTGCAAAAAATGTTTTTCTGGATAGTCTGAAGTGTCGAATCGGTCTATATTATCAAACATATCCGCATACACATTTTCTGTTTTCAGTTCGTAGCAGAGGGAGTCTGTGTCTGTGAATAAGAGCTTTGCATTTTGTCCATATTTCCTCTTAACATAATTATAATGAAAGTCATACATAATAACCTTGCTTATATCTAAGATTGCAAAGCCTGCATAGATAGGCTTATTCAAAAGTAGGTTTATTTTTCTCATGTGAACCCCAACTAACTCTTCTGTGAAGATTGTATAAGCAATAAATGCTGGTGATGCAATACGTTTCTTCAACCTTTTTTCATTATTTAGTAATTGAACATTTATACGATGTCTTTGATTCTCCATCGACTTCCCGAATACTGCATTGTTCATGAGTTTGAAAAAGTCCTTTTCAAATCCATTTATTGCATTTTTTCGTCGGGATGTATTAAAATCGATATATGGCTTCAACCAAGCGCTCTGATTGAAAGTTAGGACTCGGTGTATCTTTTGAAGTTTCATACCCAAGGAAATATACAGTTTTAAATTACGGTAGTGTACCACATAATTTTGTTTACTGTTTAGGTTGGGCACTAACTTTTCTGTTTTCCCGCCGGTGGGAAAGTTCAGCTTGGATTGCATATACTTAGAGAATGGGGATAACATCCCAGGGGTAACTATAACTTTTTCAGGAGCAAGTGGATAGTCACTGTGTTCGTCGTGAATTTCTTCCGGGTACTCTAGATCCACTTCTAATATATAGCCCACAGCGCTATCATCAGCAACTGAGATTATATTGAGCTCTGTTATTTCAGTCTTGTTCAACCACCTAAAATTACTCTGAGGAAGACAATCAGACATAACAGTTCCGTATAAATTATTACAATCCCAGTATGTGATATACTTCACCTTCTTTTCAGGATTAAAATCCATCATTTCGGAGTTGTTTGCTTCAGAATGTCTATTAGAAATCATAGACACCCCACCACTTATCCCCTTTTCAATGAATAAATGCATTTCAATGTCAGTTAATAGCTCCAACTCAACCTTGGTCATCTTTTAAAAGGCTGCCCATGATAGTCCAGGACTTGTGCAAAAATGTAGACAGTCTAATTTATAATACTCAAAACACAAAGAGCGGAAGTATTCGAAGACGTCTGCTAAAAGTAGAACGTCACTTAAAACATATAAATTTTGATAATCTTCCATAGTATTCATTTCAAAGTTTTCCCACACAGTTTTAGCATGGACGTAGTCACTTTCTGAAATATGTTCTTGGTGTATCTGATTATAGAATGCAGATTTTGGTGGTAATTGAATATCTTTCAATTTACTGCTGCAATCCATGTAGTTGTAGGGGAATACACCTTTTCGTAACAGTAGATCTACTTTATCAAAAGGAATATTTTCATGAAGTATTTTAAATTGAGCTTTCCCAACATGTAACAAATTTTCAACCAATTTTTCAAGAGATGTGCTTAAAAACTGGAATGAGTCGATAAATTGTAAATACCCAAGACTGAAGGAGATATATTTCTCCATATTGTTTGGGATACAGGATATTCTTCTGTCTGTAAACTTCCCAATTTTCTGCATGATAATATGGGCGTCATAATTTTTTAAATTGTGCAAAATGACGGGTATTCTCTTGGTATATTGAAACTGAATATTGCACATGCTATGAGATGCACCCCGATAAGCCCCACTGAGATGACAGTGGTCATGGACGCGGTCTTGACCCAGCTCCTTCTCGCAGATACTACATACACTAGCCGAAATAAATTCATTTTCTTGTTCAGGGGTGATGCGCATAGGGACAACATTTTTCTTCATCTCTGTGATCATAGCCTCTTCTTCAACAAGTTTATGAAGAAAGGTGTCCACAACATTTTCTCCACTATACACAACTGGAGGTTTCACACATTTACCATCCGAATCGACTATTACATAAGCAAATCCTGATGGTGTGTGCGCCGTCATTTTTGTGGTTGATGAGTGATCAGGGTTAGGTGCACACCCTGATATTTTAATATTAAAACATTCAAAATCTGAATAGATCACATACAGGATTTTTAGCATATGTTTATATGTCGAGAATTTTAATATTTTATCCTCTTCCTTGGGCATCTGTATCTTCTGAGCATCGAAATCAGCACACCGCTCACTATGCTCATCCCTGAGATTTTCATTAGAAAATCTATGCAAACAATATTTGCAATAGTATTATTCACCATTGTGACTGGTCAGCGAGCTTAGCAATCTGCTCAAGTTCTTAATAAGACAATAATGGCCCCCAGCCACATTGGAAAGAAACCACAAATCCACGTGATTGTCACGACTGACCTTAGTTATTCTTAAAGGGAATATTTCCCCTTGGTAGCTGTACACATTAATAGATATATTATTTTGTTTTTCAAACTTAGTAATTTGTGGTATTTGCACAGGGTATTCAATACCATACATATTCAGTTTACCTTCCAATGATATATACTTACTCACTCGATAAGCGTGCTGGTCAGCTGGATATAGAAATGCTAGCACAGACCAAAGAAAACATTTACTGTCAGCATTTATTATATTAATTAAGGTATGTTTATTTCTCAACTCTTCTGGTAATGGAATATAGCTGGAAGCAGCCAAAGGAACATATTTAGCTAGTTTAAACTCTAGGTATTTTACACGGTCCTCAGACCAACCACTTCCTTTGTGGTGGAAAGAAGAAGCTGCTTCAATCATGTAAGTGCATGCATCCTCAATCTGTGATTTTAATTCGTCAGGACTTAGAGTGACCATACACTTACTGCGAAAGTACGGGGTGATTGTTTCATCCCCCTCCTCACCAACACGAGTGTACTCTACACAGGCAGATGTATACCATTTAAGATTACCCATTACATTAAGTTGTTGGGTAAGCGTTGATTCCATCTTCCTTTTAATTTTGTTAATAAAGACTGAAAATAGCGAGTCTTTCGAGGGAGAGAGCTTGATGATTTTTATTGTACCATCCAAAGCTTCTGAAAAATTACAGGGGTCGTAATCTTCATCATTATCGAGATTCTCAATAGATTCCTGCTCTCTTGACTTTGAAACGTTGGCAACATCCCCCAGTGGAGTTGCAGTACAGTTCTTTAACTTGTGTTGTGATAGATTATCCTGCAGTGAGAATATTTGACTGCATTTATCACACTCGAATGACTTCACCTCCCGACTATGTGAGGAAACATGTCGCTGTAAGTTGTCACTCCGACTAAAAACTTGTCCACACTCTTTAAGCGCATCCCCATGTTGTAAACGCATATGACGAGACAGGTTGGTAAGCTTGGTAAAAGATTTTGAGCACTTCTTACATAGGTAGATCATTTTAACCAAGTGTGTTGTATGAAAATCAACAGATAAAATATTAACAATAGAACGTGTTCTATGAGAATAAATAGATAAAATCTTAATGATAGTTGATTTGACAATTTTTCACTATCACTTCTCTAGATGTGGAAGAAAAAATTCACACGCGAAAATACGAGGATTTAACGAAATCCTTCACACAGCGTGTTAAAGTCCCTATATCAACTTATAAACAATATTTGTCTGTGAGTAACAATACATGGTTGCGTATAATTATTTCACCTCCAAACGGTATACCTAGAAATAAAAAATCAATAAATATGGTAAATAGCGTACACCTAACACACTAGTTGCTGTCTGAATCCTTCAATATATCACTATTTACGGGTAAATTATTATGATATGTCCAACTTATATTCATTTATTAACAACTTTCATTCTGTGCCATCTAGTGAGGAAAATGGGTACTTATGATTTCTCAATGTTTTGTCTTAGCCCGTACAGGATGTAAACACATAGTAACGTGTGTCATTCATATTGACATATTTTAAACAACATGAGCACTCACATCCAGGGAAAATATTAGGGTGGTTTCTAAACAATATTATGAAACCCTTAAGTACACCTTCCTCGCAACATTTGTAGACTAATCTAAAAGTCAAACAATTTCTATGACTATAAAAGTCTTCTGTTGACACTTTCGGAGATAAAACTCGACACCTTTAAGTCAATAGACGGACGCGTTACCGACTGAATCAAGTTGTCTTGACTTTTTTTTAACACCACATCTTACTATCCATTCGGGTTATACGCCTATGTACTAACAACAATAATGATTTAGGGATTAGAAAGGATTAATTGAGATGAAGTGCACACGCATTTGCGTGGAAGGATAATGGTAAACCGTTTAGGAAAAACCGCAGTGCACCTAAGCTAGTGCTCTCCCATCTTTGGTAGTTAAGTCCAACACAAGACATTTGTATTGTATACATAGTGTTAGCATCATGTATGAAATTAAATTGTTTAGTTAAAATTAGTTATAGGTGGGAGGTGACGTTACTCGCTTCCTCGCAGTGCCTCCTGGGAAACGTTTAAATAAACGGCTAAACGAGTAACACTCAATACGTAGTAATATTATAATAAAATGTTAGTGATTTATAAAAGTTTTATCCCATTAATAATGTAACTATTTTAGAAACACATGGTTCACCAACTGACTTTCCCTCCATAAATATTTTTGAAGTCATAGGGAAAACCCGTTGCCAGGGTCAATTACCTCAATATCTATTCTTGTATCAACTCGTCTTGTTGGGTTGCCATGCTGGTGCCAGGGAAAACCCAGGTTGTCGAGGTCACGAGCTATTCTTGTCCTGAGTTGTCTTGTCTGTCCGTCAACCTGGTACCCTGAAAAACCCAATGCCCGGGTCAGTGACCTCAATAACTATTCTTGTCTCGACTTGTCTTGTCGACTCGCCAAACTGCCGCCAGGTATGAGTCATCATCCTTACACGGGGTGCGGTGACCATGAATTCCCAAGACTCACCACCAGGAGACACTAGCATCGGGCATCCAGGAGAAAGTGATCCAGGAGAAAGTAATCTTCCTTACACGGGGTGCGGTGAGGATCAATGTTAAACCTTATGGGAGAAAGTGGCCCAGAACTCTCAATTCAACCACTACTAGTGAGAAATAACTAGCTATACTAGAGAGAGGAGTTAAAGTTATATTGTTCGAAATCTGAATAATACTATCTATTTTGTCTAATTGATTGAATAGCTAAAAAAACTATTTAAAAATAATTGTTATAATGTTTAAACTTATTTCCCTCTTAATAATCACTAATTGTTGATGCTCTTATTATTTGCTTTTAATAAATTTCAATACTAATCTCAAATTTCTAGGTATACCCTTCATTTGAGGATTATTCTCAAGTCCAGCGTTACACTGAAAAATTACTTTAAGATTTACTCTCAAATTTTGAAGTATTTTTCTGTCAAAATTTCTTGAGGGAAACCTCCCCCAACCCGATTATGTGAAAGCACCCACGCCCCGCCCCCCTCCCCTCACGGAAAACCTGGATCCGCCCCTGAATGGGATGCACATCAGCATTCCCCTCGTCTATATACAATTATAATATAGCATCATCCTGAATGTCTTATAGCTGCAAATGAAGTAACAAATATATCGATTTACTTCCGTTGACACATGTAGTGGTCCTACAATGTCCACTCCCATTCTTTCAAAAGGGTATGCTACTTATGTAAACTCTACTTACTTGTCCCGTGTAAGTCCACGCATAGTTTTTCGATTGTCACTATCGCATTGATGTATTTACGTCCTCCCGACGAGTAGGCCACTAGTAGCGCTCGGCAACGCGTTAGTTTTGTCATTCTTCGTCCTGAAGGTCCTGCGAATAAAAAATCATCGATTTTACGTAAGATATCTTCGATCCTATTTTTATGAACTACTATTCTAGGTCCTTGGAGTGTATCCATGTTGAAAATTCTATTTACTTATGATGATTTGGTTTGATCCTTCCATTCCTGGCAAAATGTATCACTCTCTTAGTCAATTATCAAATAATGATCTTCTGTGTTCAAGGTAGCTAATCTTACCTTTCTCGACATAGCGTCAACATTTCCATGTGCTATACTTGGACTATGATCGACTGTATACTTATATCCACTTAAGCACAGAGTATATCTCAAGAGTCGACTGCTTGGATTTTTAAGGTGATTCGACCAGCAAGCTTCTCCTAGAATGGACTGGCTATAACATTTTGACAGGGAATTTTTAACATGATTGAAGGGGGGTGTTGTGTTTTGAAGAGGGGATGGGCAGGTGGAGTGGGAAAGTAAGCTGGGATTGCCAGCTCTTTGTTCACAACAGTATTGTCATAGCACTACCTCTTTTTTTTTTCGCTAATTTAGAACATGAATGGTCACTGCATGGCTCACCCGGGAGTTGTGGTCTTGAGTTTGAATCCCAGCTACTAAGATTAAAAGAATATTAATATTTTAAAATAATGAACTTAATACACGTGTCGCAAAGTATTTATTGTACTGAATATTATTAGGCCTGTATTTACAAAATGTGTTCTTAGAAGAAGAAGAAATATATTACTAGGCAATTTAATGAAATAATTTGAGTGGTGAAAGTTTAAGGGTTCTTTTGTTATTCTTTTAGCACCGAGTCGTACTAACCGTTCGCGGTATACTCATATGTACTAATTACGGTAATTAGTTAGGGATTAAGAGAGCTGAATTTAGAGGAAGTGCACTCGCATTTGCGTAGAGAGAGTGTGGGAAACAATTTATAATAAAACTTCCCTCTGTATATCTGACGTAGATCGAACCCCGATCTCCCTGTCTTTAACGCTCTAGTCTACGACGAGAATGACGCATTAGATGTCATGCTAGCACCGGAGCAGGTTTTAGAGTTCTTTATTTGTAGTAAAAAAAGTAATACTTTTCGTTGTTGTTATTATTATAATAGTTAATAGAGCTCATGATGGGCAGCTTACAAACCGGCCGGAAAGCTGTAAAAATGTTGGATTGCCACGTAGGTCAAATGACCTACAAGATTAGGACCAACTGGTCGACAAGCTTATGCATAAGAAGGCAAAGTGATCGATAGCCTACTGGTTGACCAAATAAATAAAATATTTCAAAGCTTGAGTGTGTCAAGTGATCGACATGTTTAGGACCATGTGATAAGCTATACAACTGTTTGACATGAGAGGACCTGCTGGCATACAAAAGTCGAGATGGATTCAATGAAACAATTGACCGACAAGTCAATACATTGCAAATAACGTGTTCCACAACAAAATCGTAAACGGAAAATAGCAAGTAGTCTATGAAAACTTATTTTTTAACCAAATTTATAGCTCTAATAAATACCCACATTTGTGGTCACAAGGTCCAATGCGTCATTCGCATTCCTTATTCTGCGTATAGCTCAAACGGGGAGTGAAAAGCTAAGGAAAAAAATACCATTTTTTTTAGCCCCACGTCTTACTACCCGTTCGGGTATATACTAATTTTGTGGATTAAAATCATCATTAGTAAGGTATCAATTTTCTAAGTTGGTCTTTTTGGGTTAACCAGGTGTCTGTCGATAATTTTGTCCGCATATGCATGAGTTCAACCAGTTGGTACAAGTCATGATTTACTTGTGTAACCAGGCCCCGGGACATCAAACAATGGAGTATTATTAACCACTGGTAGAAAGGGCCCGGGATATAAAACAATAGAATATTATGAATCATTGGTAACAAGGCTCCGGGACATCAAACAATGGAGTATTATAAACCACTGGTAACCAGGCCCCGGGATATAAAACAATAGAATATTATGAACCATTGGTAACAAGGCTCCAGGACATCAAACAATGGAGTATTATAAACCAGTGGTAGCAAGGGCCCGGGATATAAAACAATAGAATATTATGAACCATTGGTAACAATGGCCCGGGATATAAAACAATAGAATATTATGAACCATTGGTAACAAGGCTCCGGGACATCAAATGATGGAGTATTATAAACCACTGGTAACCAGGCCCCGGAACAACAAACAACAGTGGGTTCCGAGTTGAAGCTGTAATTCAAACTAAGATTCTTAGTGGATAAGTTGAATGTATGTTTTAGACTGATTTTAATAGGAAGATCATTATTAGACAACTAGAAATGGATTCACTAATTCATACGTCAAATCATGTGATATAGAGCTGTACCTTTGATAAAGGCTTATACTATAATATTTACATAAGTTATAGTCTGCACTGGCTAAACTGACTACACTTTTATATCGTCAGTGCGCGTGGATATGAGATCATGAGCGAGGGACGAATCCTGGATAGCTCAGTGCTAGAACATTGACGCGCTAAGATCCCGAGTTCAATTTTATTCTATCTGAAGTGTTTTTTTTTTCAACATAACCCTCTAACTACCAGAGGGCTAGAACAAATTCTAAATATTAAACAACTCTAGAAGCTATCTGAAGTTTTTTTGGGAACAACTACCGAAGACTAGGAAAATTTCTAAATGCTAAACACCTTTGGAAGCTATCTGAAGTTTTTTCTTTGCAACATAACATCGCTACTGCCGAAGGCTAGGAAAAATTATAAGTACCAAACACCTCTAGAATCCATCTGAAGGTGTTTTTTTTTTTGCGACATAACCCCATAGCTGCCGAAGGCTAGGAAATATTCTGAATATTAAACACCTCTAGTAGCTATCAGAAGTGTTTTTTTTGGCAACATAACCCCCTAATTGCTGAAGGCTAGGAAAAATTCTAAATATTAAACACCTCTAGTAGCTCTCCGAAGTGCTTTTTATGGTTGCACAGCTCCCTAATTTGTACTTGTATCTTAATTTTGTATATTGTTTGCATCATAAATAAAGTCATGTATAGTTTGTTCATAAATTTTTGTGGAGGGTTTGAAACCCCACCTCCCCCCATATGCGGCCTTGTATGTACCTGAAAACATGGTGGATCAATGATTTCGTTATTTTAAGTTTATAACGATTCGTGTTCGATTTCGCCTTTTTGTTTCGTTTTCTTGGTTTTTATGCACATTTAATTTTTAAGGTTGAACTTAGCCATGTTCAATAAACACGCCAAATTATGTTTTTTTTTTAGAAAATGTCAAAAGAATGCAGAGTACTCATATGACATTAGATATATTTTCAAAACTTTTAAGATCTTTTTAATGTTAAATTTATAGCCAGTAATAAAAGGGAAACTCAGTTTTATACATTCATGAAGTTAATTGTAATATTCAGATAAACTATAGGTCTAAAATCAATACGCATTTTGATGTACCAAGAGATGAGCTCCTTTTGACATTTTGAGTTGAAGAATAAAACTAAGTGCCAAATTACTAGGAAGGAAAAAGAGACAAAATAAATGTAACAACTCGTCACTAAAGTAGTAAGACGCAGTGCTATATATACATATAATGCACTTAAAAGTGTGTCATTATTCGGAGACCGGGTAGCCCGGTCCTTCCTTGGTCGGCTAGTCTGTGTTATCGGTAGGTACAGTCAAACCAAGAAGTTTCATGAAATGGACATAACAAATTTACGTTTGCATTGATCAACGCGGTGTAAATAATAAAATAAAAGAGTAGAGTTGGACTAATAAACCAAACAAATTTGAAATAATGACATTATGTACTACAAAATGATATAAAATCGAAGTATCGGGGTATGAACGAAAAGTACTTGTATAAGATCAAAAATTATGTAATTTTACAACTATTAAATAGCTTATAAATTAAAAACTAATTTGATTTAAAATATTGTAAGTACTTCATTTCATACACTTAATATGCAAGTCTAGCTAGAATAAATTTAATCCCCATACATTAACTACTTTACCTTAAAATAAGTACGCAAAATGGATAAAATAGTAAGTTTGACTACTTATAACTCGCTAACGGTAATGAATTGAAATAAATGAATCAATATTTAGAGCTTATATTTATACACTTATTAAAATAATGCAATAAAATTTTGATGGTCGGATGACCTTAAGACTAAATAGCCATTTTAATGTGGCTTGATCCATAATTACCAGAAAAGAACGCTCATAAAGATGTATACATATCTGATCACTTGCTTACTTATATATTTAGAAATAAGTGGGGTCATTACTGTTTTTAACCACAGTTCTAATGAAGTAAAAGTCTTCTGCCACCATCCCAAGCAAAATGTTTATAAAATAACTTTAAAATTAATGTTACTGTTAACATTTTGTTTGCGTTTAGGTATATAAAAAATATCCTTCTAATCATCAAGATCATTTTTTGTATTTTTATTAATATGTTTAACTTGGCATACACTTTTATTGGATAGTACGTCTCAAATTATGTTTACATTTCCATTGTGTAGCTTGATATCGTATAATTATTATTTTTAAGCTATCTTATTTTTATTTATACAAGAAATACTCGCTATTTCCTTGATTGGAATAAAGTGTTGGCTATCCCATTTTTAGTTTTATAATTTTAAACCCTTAATAGGCCAAACACTTGCCCTAAAGCATACCAGTCATAACGTCACTCTAGCTCTCTGCAGAAATAAAGTAATCTATGTAGAGTACCAATATACACGACATGAACAAGCGCCTCCTTAAAGGAAGTCCAAGAGGAAATAATGAATGTAGACACATGTCTGCAACAAGAAGGTGGTAGAATGGGTACGGTGTACCCACTAGGATTTTTATTTATGGTTACATCGTGACATTTGTAGCCACCCAAATTATTAGATAAAATCACTGCCTGTAGCCTAATAATGAAGTAGTTTATAAAAGTTTTATGTATATCTAGGTTTTGTCTAAAATTATATTGTGAACTGTGTAAAGCAATAATTGTAATTACAAGATATTTCCTCCACCTACCATGAAAACATCCTCTAATTAGCGTCTATAGGCATCCAATGATCAAAGATTTGCTGGAGATAAAAGGGTGAACCCCCTACTTTTCTTAAAAAACTTCGACACACATTCAAATATTAACTACAACTGTCGTTGCCTGGTTGATGATCAGTCTGTAAAAATATTCCAGGTGCGGAGACCCTGCACTACACAGGGGAGATAGCCCCCCCCCCTCCCCCCCCCCCAAACTTCTCAAAAGTCTAGTGATACTCGAATCTCATTAGAGTCAGAGTGTTGTGAGCAATTGCTAAGAATTAGAGAGGTTAGAGGTCAATGGGAGGACTGCTGAATGTAAGGACACTGGCAGTAGTGGGAACTTTTCTTAAATAACTCTAACTATACTTATTCAACTACATCACACCGTATATTCTAAGTAGTTTCTACTCAATAAACAACTATAAGTGAACCCACACAATAATTATTTGACGCTACCTAACCCAACCCACAATGTGCCATCCTGACATATTTGTCCACGGGGTGGGGTGGGGAAGTAATTGCTAGAAGTGGATAGCTCTAATTGGACTTATTTTCACCATTTACAATAATTATAATCAATACTACAATTTGTGATAAGAGACAAACCAAGAAAGTAGTATTTATAACTTAATGTTGTAATCCTCTTCTTTCCTAGGCTAGTATTTTATTGGATTCATAGCAACCTACAGCCGAAATTATGTTTACTAAACTTTAAACAACAAAAAGGGATTAAATGTATAAAAAAATCCTTGACATTTGTTGTTTGGGGAGCTCCTTACCAGCATCGGAGTCACTGCCTATGAGGATTCGGGGACGTGTCCCCCCCCCCTCCCCGCCCCCTCAATATTTTGTCAAATGGGGAACCAAGGGATGGGCTACATTGACTTCAAGATCAGGTTGCTCGCTTGTACTATGTTAGGGTAGCTTTAGGACGTAAGAAAAATGAAAAAGAAAATTAGAAGTCTCTTGGGAAATGTTGAAAACAATGATCGCATTTTACTAGTGTCTTCAGCAGTAAGTTGAGAAGCAGAGAGAAGCTTCAGTGCTCTGTGAAAATTGAAGTCATACATGTGGTCGGTCATCAATGACACAGAAATGGCTTATTCAAGTAGCATTGTGCTTTTTCCACCAAAACATACTTAATACTGTTGACCTGGACAAAGTGGCGAAGATTTTCATATCAAACAGGGACGGGATGAAGAGAGTTTTTGGGTGAGTTTGTGATTAAATGGAAACTATAGACTTATTATGTTCCTGCTTCTAAATTAAGACAGGCTAGAGCAAGTATTCATCACATAAACTAGGCTACATATTAAATGTCATTAAAGTATTGGTGAAAAAATACACTCTAACTAAATAAATTGTTTGCACTCGCCTTTCAAAGAGTTCAATAATCAAAAGGTGGTGACGTCAGTGCCACGAGTCCCCACAAGTAAACCCCTCTCCTCTAAAATATATTTCTGAATACGGCCCTGAGATTAATTATCTATGAATTGTATTAACTTGTTTTGGTTAGGTAAGGTATGACGCACTTTAAATCGTGGAGATGATCTCCTGTTTCCGAGAATGGCGTTCACAGCTGGCATACCCTAATAATAGTGTCTAGTCTCCGGAGTACCTGAGTGGTATGGAGCAAATTAGGAATGCTCCAACTACGCTTAGTAAGTAAGAGCTATAATAGCCCATATTTTGACATACTAAGGTCGAGAAGCAATGACAATATAAGGTAGACAAATCCCCCTTAACTTAGTTTCTGAACATAAAAATGCAAGACAATAAATATTAGAGTCCAGCTATCAATAATAGTTATATAGGGATCATCCCCACGTTTCCAAGCCATGAAAGTGGTCAAATCCACCTACAAAAACAATTATAGAACAATTCAACAATAAAACAAACTAAGTTAGCTCGTCCCCAACCGCCACAGGAAATGAGACTAAGCATTTGAACAATCACTTCAATAAAGCCAGATTCTAGAAAATAGACCTAGGTGATTTGGTGGTCAAGGGGTAAGGTGTCAGACCTGCTGGGGGCCCGGAGTTCAATCCTCGGTCCCGGCACAGATTTGTCTGTTTGTCAAATCATTCCTTCATCTCTAACAAGACGTGTATTAATCACAACTTGTGAATGTGGGGAATATCAGGCCTCCACCGTGGTTTGGATTCCACGTTAAACTGTAGGTCCTCTATTTCATCTTACAATCACCCTACCATTACACATTAGCGTAAGTGCGTATAACACGAACGGGTAGTAAGACGCGGTGCTAATAGTAACAATAATAAAATAGACCTACAGCCTCTTAGGAACACCATAAAGTTAGTACATTACTCCTGTCAGAGATCATTGCACACTGAACTCATAATTTTTATGTAACAAATGATGGCTAATACATGACCTTGTACAAGTTATTTAGCTATGCTGCCAATACAAATATAATAGCCAAGTAAAATAACATCCCTGCAAATTGAGGCAATACCCTAAGTCCAGTGAGTAAGCTACTCCTAAAAGGATTATCAGTTTAAATGATTTAGTTACTTTAAACAAATCGATGGACAACGTTCCGTCCATCAAACTAAACACAAGCATAACAAAAACCTAACACATCTAAAATGAATCAAAATTTACCTCCCTAAAGGTTTTTCTCCACCTGGTTGACGATATCACCAGTACCGCTATAGACATATGCAAAGAATTGAGTAGCAGGATATGGTATTTCGAACGTGAGTTGCAGTGTGTCCTCTTAGGACGGTGATTGAATAATAAGTTCCATTTTGTGGCTTTAGCACCCAAATTTATATGATAGAAATAGCGGGTGAAGGGGAGGGGGTTAGGGAGAAATCTTGTTATCGTCTGCGTCATTTCCGTCTAGTAGAGTGGAGGGAGATGAACACGTGAGGGTTGCTTCTCTCATCTAGAAGAGTTGACAGATCACATAAGTTGCCCCCCCCCCACCCCATCAAAATTAAAATTTAAACGTACCACCGTTTTGCACCTATTTTGCACCGTTTTGCACCCTAACCCAAGAGGTGGTACGACTGTTTATGTTAAGTGGGGCCAAGTTAAGGGTAGCCCCCCCACTATCAAAATGTTGGATTTTTTTCATGCCATCTTAAAAGTCCTGTTTTGCACCCAAGTATGGCGTATTGCACCTGAATAGTTTTGCAAGAAAAAAAATATTTAAAACAGAAAAAGGTGGGAGGGCCAAGTTAAGTGTAGCCCCCAACTCAATAATTGGGTGTTTTTTTAATGCCAAGACAAAAGTCCTGTTTTGCACCCTAAAAGATTAGCGAGAAAAAAATATTTAAGATACAAAAAAATCAAGTCGTTGGACTCTCCTAGCGGGGGAGCAACTGGCTTGCCGTGGGAATTTTTGATATAGTATTGCCTTGTTTTTTTAGTTATTAATTGGCACCCCATATAGCTCAAAAACATATGTTACAACTTCCGAAAATCATGCGGGGAGAGGGGATGGGGGCTGGGATGTATGGCGCAGGGGGAGGGGAAATATCATGTTACTTGTTACAACATTATTGACTGTAACTTCCATAGATTTTATGATATAAAAGTCCACAGTAACTAAAATTAAAGCTAATAAATTTATCTACAATTTGGCCGACAGCATGTAATTAACTTATTATCTCCAGAAATATTAATAGACGATAAACATTTTAACTTTTTTTTCTATTAGTTTTGGTGGTAGTAAGCAAATTAATGTTTTTAGATTTACTAATGGTAACAACTATAATAGTGTGTTTAACTTAACTCTCTTTAGTTCGAGATATTTACGGCCTCCCTATCACAAACATTAAGGGGCCCAGAGGTGGCTTTCTATCCAGCAGCTATGAAAACATTAGATTAATATTCCCTCAGCAGATGTGCAAATTAATGTAATAACTTAACTTGTTCAATGTCATTATTGGCTTCGAAAAATGTTATTCTTTAAAAAATAATTGTATTTAACTCTAAATAAAAGCATTAGGAAAAATCTTTTACATTCAAGGCTTACAATAAATTAAGTGGTCTTACAAAAACTTTGTTTTGAAAAGTAAAAAATTATAAGTTGAAATATTTACTGAACCATATTTCTTATAGTAATTCACGAAAATATAGTGAATTTGCTCATACATTTGTTATTCAGTGTAGATAGAAAAAATACACAGTAAAAATAATAGAAAATTATTACTGTACGTTAGAATATTGTTTGTAAATGCTGTGTTATAAATCTAAGTCGTCACAATCACAACAGGAGCACAATTTGGAGAGAAAGTTGGTTTTTCAAGAGCATTTTATGAGCTCTAATATTTCTGAAGGTGCTGGTGTCATTTCTGTAATTTTCGGGACATAATAACCATTACTAGCTTCCCAGCTATAGCCCGGTTTAGGAGATGGTACATTTGGATGAGCAGTAAAAACATTGTTCCAAATTATGCACTGAAAAAATAGCCCTCAATATAGAGAATTTTAGAGCTGACAACTTTGGTGGCATCTTTTCGGATTCCACTTTTTTTAAATATACCACCTTGCTTCTTCCACTGTCGATGCTGTAGATCAAGGGATATAAAGTTTGCAGACTAATTTTTCTATTCTCTCTTCAACACGATCCCAAATTTCCTTTTTCTGAAGTTATTGTGGTAACACAGCCAGTGAAGGCATGAAACCCTGGCAAAGCATTGGCTTTTTGTGGACCCATTACTAGATAATTAATACTTGCTAATTGAAGTAGAACAATTAACAATGTTGGCTATCCTGTTGGTGGTGCAGGTATCAATGAGGTAACATGATCTGCAGTTATTGTCAAAGCTGTGGTTATATGAGAAATGAAGGTGGCCCATGTTGGAATAATTGAATTTCCACTCATGTGTTAACTTACACATTGTGTGCCATATTGCAGGGAAGCACCTCTGATTTTGTGGATGTCTTCCCTATAAGTCATACCTTCATGTCGGTAATATCAGAGTGGCTTACAGAAGCTGGGCTGAGGTCAGGATAAGTTTTGAATTTTAGAATCTGTTTGGATGGAATAAAACAATCTTTAATAACAGTTGAACAGTCAGGGAGGTATATAGCACAATTTCCAGACGTTTTCCACAGTTGAACTTGTGTACTGTCATCTGCTTCTTTTCGCTGATAAATGGCCAGCGCTGTGGCATATGTAATCTTTTTTTTCATTAGAGGTATCTTCCATACAATCTACAATGTCTGCTGCGAAAAATATATATCAGCTCTTGACCATATTTGCAGATAAATACGCTCCATTACTCTTCCAGACATCATCCATATCACACACTGCGATTTGAGGCTTATACCTGAGAAGACAGTTATACTTGATCGAGAAGCCCAATCCATGAAGCAGATTGATAATACTTTTGTTTCTAGTGGCTTGATAAATTGCCATTCCTATGGCAACTTTTTGAGGCTAACATTTATTGGCTGCATATTGTCAGTACATGAACAGTACACTTGTCTCTCATTGTATGTCATAGCCATAACAGTTTGTGAGATAGTCATGGCTGCTTTATTAACAGTGGTTGGTTTTCTTTCTGACGAAATTATTTCTTCTCGCCCACTAACAAGCCATCTAAAGCAGTGGTTCCCCAAGGTTACTATATAGAGGTTGCCTCGTTCCCGTAAGCACTGTGTGGACACCACATCTCGCTGCTGTGACGTCACGTGTAGCCCGGCGCTTAGACAAGCCACTAACAGCATCTACTATTCTTACTTATTTACTGCCTGTAATTAATTTGTTATTATATAATAATATACGTACTTCTACACACAGCTTTCCTAGTGCGCTTTTCTGTTTTCGTAAATTTTGTATTTTGTTCACATTATTATTAAATACGATGAAATATAGAATGTTCATTTTTACTTATAGATCAAAGTTTTACGCCAATTTATATTGCTCTCAGAGTAACGTTAGTATCTATCGCATAGCGAGTTTGAAAAAATTAAGATAATTGACAAAGATAATTTAAAACTGAATTAATCTTATTTATAAATATTCCAAACAAAATGGCTTCTCTCAATATTTCGATAAACTGACTTTAAGGGCTCCGGTCTTATGCGTAATTTTTTTTATCATATCTCCGGAACTATTTGAGATTTTAAATTATTTATCATTACAAATATGTAGATTTATTTATATTACAAATATTTTATTTAAAGTATAATTTTATAAAACCAATAACTTTCAAGCTATACGTAAATATTTATATTTTTTTAACTTTTCAAAATCAAAAGGTAAAGTATTGCGACCTTAAAAAAACTAACCTGAAATGTTGATGGATGTTTAAACTTAAAATTAAGAGTAATTTAATAAAGGAAAAAAAGAGAGAAAAACGATTTTGATTAAAGTTCGTATCTAGGCTTTGATTAAGATTATAAATAAACGGGATATTTTCATTTTCCCATGAAAAGGACTTTTAAGGTACTTTACAGAAGCTGAAATTTCTGTATCCCCGCAAGTATTTGAGATACTAAATAACTTTTCATTGCAAAATTGTAGTACTATTAAAAATAAAAAACTTTTATATGAAATATATTTTTATAAATCCGACAGTTTCTGAGATATTAGCAAATATATTAATACAATTTTGTGAGCTCTAGTTGTAAAGAGATACTACTTAAGTTATATCGCAATAATGCTCCAATACCATAGAGTAATTAAATATAAGTAACTTTCTCAAAATGTTTGTTATTTTTTCTTTAACCTCTTAGGAGAAATGTTTGTCAATCATGATCTTTCTCTATTTTGGACTCAATAGTCAATATTTACATTTTTTATTGGTCAAATTTATAAATGAGGAATTTAATATCAATGCGATGGGATGAAGATTTGCAACACCTAATAAAATATCGAAAATTTTAACCGGAAGTCGAAATTTTAATACAAAGTTTTGACCCTTGTGGACCCAATATTGATCTTTTTTATCGGTCCAAATATACAAATGAGGACATTAGTTCTTTAAAAATAAAACTATAACATTTAAAACCGGGACTCAAAAAATGTTTTAAATGGGTATAGGGCAATATATTCTTGGGTTTGCTAGTGTATATTATTTCGTTTCCTATGTATTACGAGTTTTGAGTTCCGTACCATTTATTTAAACAATGTATTGGAGGTGTTTACAGTGTTTTTTTTTAAATATATTGTTGTAGTTGTTGAACAATGATGTTCATTACTTTTTGTAAAATTTCTGGTATAAAACCTTCCATTTCCTCTCTATTTATAACCTCAGATTTTACAGTCATTGTGATGCGCCATGAGTACTCTCTTTCTTTAAGTTATCCCCACAAAATAAAGTCAGAATATGACAGCTCCAGGAATATCGCAGGCCATTGCACATTACCAATCCAAGAGATCAAGCGACCCACAAACATTTCACGTAGAACTGCTATGCTTTGTCTTGCAATATATACCATGGCACCGTCTTGTTGAATTCTCATATTGTTCAAGTTGAGGCTGAAAGAAAGTTTTGTTTCACACCAGCAATTTTAAAAAAAGTAATGAACAGTTTTGTTCAACTACTACAACAGTGTATAGAGAAAAAGTAGATACCTTGAAGAGATTATTTTTAAAACAAATTGAATATCCATTTTCATAATCCAAGACTGAGATATATTTAATATGGTTAGTAAATAAATGGTTTGAGTTTTCAAAAGAAAGTTATTTTATTTCCAAACTAGATACCTTCCGCGCCCCTACCATGTATAGTTCGTAATATTTATATATTTCATTAAAACCATTCGAAAAATAATAAAACTCATGCCATAGAAAAATACACACTCGCTGGTGCACACACGTATACGACTCAAATACGAATTAATAACCAAACATTAACTATATAATATTTGTGAAAATTACTGATAATTAAGAGACTATTTCATGAAAACACCGAACATCACGCATATAAACTGGCAGTACAATACACAATAAATAGACTACCTACCATGCGGACTGTAGCGGCAAACGGGCTACGAGTGACGTAGTGCGCAAATCGATGCGCGAGCGAACGAGGCAACCTCTATATAGTAACCTTGGTGGTTCCCAACTTTTTGTGGCCCATCTCCCCTTTCTGGAGGTTGACTAAAACCTATCGCCCCCTTTTCATTTTCATTGTATGCCTAATTTTAATTTAAAGTAAAGTGTAAATAATAAAGCGGTTTTATTATTTTAAAATTTTTATTACCGTATATAAAAACAACCAAAGCAGTATTATCCGGTCACTCTTAAATAAAATAGAAAAAAAAAATTAAAATGTACATTTTTTACAAATTTTTTTTAAGAACAAAGAAGTGAAATAATTAACTAAGATCATTGACAGTCATTTAAAAAACGAGTACATGTTTTCATTTTTAAATTGGAATTTGGAAGAATTAAGAAAGTTGACAGTTAAAATTTGAAAAAATAAATGAAAGTTTGAAAACTTTGTTATTGTTTTATTTTACCTTTTCAATGGCTGCCTTGTGCTTGGTAGATTTCAGTTAAAGCTTGAATATCCGGCTCTATGTTCGTCAAGTTCAGGCGCAAGTCTCCTTTGAGGCAAATGTCCAACTTATTTCTCTGTTTTGTGAGGAGCTGGACAACAGAACTAAATCCTTTTTCAACTAAATATGCTGATGGGAACGAGATGAGAAGTGGTTCAGTTTTTCCCCACAGTTGTGGATAAGTGTCGATAAGCTTCGCCCATACTAACTCGTAACTTCTCTGCTTGAAAATGATTTTCACCTCACAGTCATACTTCAGATCTAGAAACTCTGTCTGCAAAGAGTTATCAAGCTTATCCACAGCTTCAAATGAGAATGGATCTAGAATCCAATCCGGAATTTGTAACTTGGTCAAATCTTCAAATCTTGATTCCATGTCAGTTTTTATCTGGTCAAGGTGATCAGTAAAAATTAGGATTTTTTCTTCTGGGAGTTCAGGAGTCTCGTTATCTGACACTGAACACTTTTTAAGGGTCGGAAACTGAATCAGCTCTTTGCAGCCAATATTTACCTTGTGAATATCATACTTGGCGATGAATGATGAAATAATTCCTTTGGCTTTGATAAGGTTCATCTTGTTTCCTTGAAGCCTTATATTGACTTTGTTCATTTTTTCAAAAATATCTATAAAGTATGCAAGTTACAACTTGCGTTGCTTCAAATTCTTACTTAAATCAGGATCAGACGTGTCGAGAATCTCAGTAACTGTGTCAAATAATTCGAAGAAATGGCACAAACAGTTTCCTTTGGAAAGCCACCTCACGGCCTATCTAGAAACAAGCGTTCGAATTCCTCATCATTTTCATGGCAAAGTTGTTTGAACAGATGGTCATTGAGGGAATTAGCTTTGATCTTGTTGACACCAGTAATAACCAATTGCAGGGTTTCATGCAGGACACCAACCAATTTTTTTCGCAGCTAAGTGTTGACGATGAATGACACAGTGAATAGTGATGACCTCTGGCACTTCTTTCTTAAGGTGGGATAGAAACCTAGCATGACGACCTGACATGGCAGGAGCACCGTCTGTTGCACAAGTGCTCACGTTTGTTAGGGGAATCTCTTTTTTCTCAAAATAATCTTGCACCACTTTAAAAATCAACGATCCCTTCGTATCAGTGATCAAAGTTCTAGCAAACCACATTTCCTTGGTAATTTCTTTTTGTTCATTGATAAACCTCACATAAGCTAATAAAATTGCTTTGTTATCAATCACAGTTGATTCATCAATCTGCAATCCAAATTTACTTTTTTTCAACAAATTGATGAGTTTGGATTCAACGTCCGTGGCCATTTTGTCAATTCAACTGGAAACAGTATTGTTGCTCAAAGGAACCAATTGACTTATCTTATTACTAGGGCCCTCTCCTAGTATGATATCAATAATTTTTTTGGTAGCCGCCAGCCGGTAAAACAAGAGTTTTGCCAACTGTGTGAGGTTTACCACATTTAGCGATCAATAAAGACACCTCGTAAGAAGCAAGAAGACCTTTGTCAAGATCGGTTGCTCGTTTTTTAAATAATTCACTCACATTATGCCATTTATCAGCTTTAGCTTTGAGGTTTTAAAAATAACTAAGTTCTTTACTCACTTTATCACTGTGTACTCTTGATAAATGATCTTTCATTTGCGAAGGCTTCATGGCTTCATTACTAGTAAATGTTTTATCATACAGAAGACAATGTGGAAATTGCACATTTTGTGGTGACGCGATAAAACCGAATTTTAAATACTCAGATGAGTATTGACGACACTTCTTCTTTTTTTAATCCATTGTGCATGAACTCCTATACTTCAAAACAAACGCACAAAAACAGAAAATACATGCACAAAAACTGATGGTGAGGCACACAAAGGCTAGTGAAGACTGAAGACGAATGTAGGTCAATGGCAAGTGTGTTGTGATGGAAGGAGGGGGAGGGGTTGAGTCACCAGTCAGCTGCGCTGAGCAACAACAGATGGGCACTGTGGAGAGGGGTGAGTGCTGTGAACTCGCCGGCTGAGAATAGCCAGTGACTCGTGCTACCAGGCAACTTCTACTGTAGAGTACTATTTTAATTTTTCCTCCTTTGAATACTCATCACCCCCACTTATTTATCGCCCCCTGATAATCCAAATTGCCCACTTGGGGGCGATCGCCCCCAGGTTGGGAACCACTGATCTAAAGAATGCATACACTTTACGTGGAATGAAGTACTTAGGCGTGTGCCTTTTTCCTTTGAACTTCCATTGTTGAGCGTAATTTATCCACTTTCAGAATAAAAGAGCTGCATAATCAAGAAGCCGTGTGTTCACATCCGTATCATTACCACAATGATATTTAGCATAGATAGAAACATTTTTTTCTAAATAAGCTATTTCTGGTTAGTTTCTTCGAGCTGGTCAGTAGAATTCAACATCACCAATGCTGTCAATGAGTATTTGCTTTATTTGTTTCAGAGATATCCTAGGATAAACCATGTTGTTCATTGCCCGTATGTTTTCATAAGGGGTTTGGATGACAGACATATTTATAGCCCACTTTTGTAGACATTCAAGAATGATACTGATAAATTCAATTTATGCTGCAGCTTATGTTGTAGAGTCTTTACACGTAGTGTTCGTAGCCTGCCTTAGCATATTACTTACATATTAGTAATATGCTTTCAAGTATATGAGGGCACGAAGGGGTAATGTGTATGTGTGTGTGTTCCCCCTCCCCTGAACCCTCTCCCGCCCTCCCGCGGCGTGGACTCCAGGCGCGCACTATCTCTCTCTCTCTCCTCCTCCTCTCTCCTCCTCCTCCTCTCTCCTCCTCTCTCTCTCTCTCTCTCTCTCAGAGTGAGAGGTAGGGTTTTTTGGTATAGCCCCCTTCCCTCGAACAGTTTTTTTCAGAGCTGTCTGGAAACATACATATCTTCCTTATTATAAATGATCTTTTTGCTCTGAATGAAACATACATATCCCTCTTATTATAAAAGACCATAACCTTAAATGGATACTCTTTTATTTCTATGTAATATGATCAAGGACTTAAATAAATAGTACAACTTTTTTATTTAGCGAGTATATTCTTAAGATTGTGATGATACACACATACACATATACTTATATATAAATTCTTTCTCTCTCTCGGAAAAAAAATATAATCTTTCACTCGATGCATACAAAAAATCTCTTTCTCTAAAGTCTTGTCTAACATGTACATACATCATAGAACACGTACTCGCGAACGCTTCACCAATTGAACAGCTCGTACTCGCCTTCACCTAGATATATCAGTCCTCTCTGTGAAGCGTTAAAGCGACTCCTGTAACGAGCACCAAAGTTTTTACCCGGAAGATGTACTCTGCCCACATAGTCTAGCGTTATGATGTTAGGTTCGTCTTCATCCTCGCTGACCTCTTCGTCTCCTTCTAGACGACGGACGTTGTACGTTCGATACTTTTCAAGTTCGGATATGCTCTTAACCCGATCGAGTTCCTCACGCTCGATTCGATCCAACTCGACGCACAAAGCGTTTTCCTCCTCGTCCCCGGGGAAAGCTGTAGAACTGCGTTCGCCGGACCAACTCGATTCCCGGAGAATTTTAGGGTCGTCCCCTTCCTTGAGATTGTAGACCGGGCAAGCGGTAGAACAGCGTTCGACAGACTGACTCGATTCCCACATTCCGGGATTATGGCATCCGAGCCAGTGCACGGAAGAATCGCAGCACTCGCTGTAACCTTTGTCGACCCTCGCGATGTGGTATTCTAAACCGCCGTTCGAGATCTTAATATCGCTCATGTCCTCCAGACGGTAACCCAACTGCCTAAACATGTTGAATGAGATACGTCTCCCTACCTCGCAGCCGCTTTATACGCTCGGGATGGAGGGGGACGCGCCCTCTCCTCCTTCTACACTATATCCTTCGCTTCGATCCACGAATTGTGAGACGAGTCGAACCCTAACCATTTGACGTATACTCTATTTCCAGAACGTTTGACTATCTTCTCTACAAGGTAAACATCCGGATACGAAGTCTTTCTAAGCTCCTTACCGTAGAAACCTCCCGTGATAGGATTACCTTTCATATCTTCGAGTAGGAAGGTCCTGGGATTATTCTTGACGACGTTACGTATTTTAAACAGTTTGGTCGACCAGTTCACGGTATAACCCTTTTCGAAAACGTCCTTATACTTGCTGATACGAACTATGTCGCCCACTTTAAAAATGTTCGGTGTGGAATCTAAGATCTTGAAACGTTTATAGACGGTATGCAAAAGTCTATCGTCCTTGACGTCTATAGGTCTCATCTTTATGGTCGAATGTACCGTACGGTTGTATTCGTCCAGTAAGGAATCGATTATATCGATCCATTGATAGGATCCTTTAGCCGTGAACCTCCTCCACATCATGTTCTTGAGAGTACGATTAAATCGTTACACGACCCTAGCCTTGACGTTGCTGTATGTCGAATAATGATTGATCCTCTTTCTCTTCATGAGCGTTTTGAATTCCACGTTGTAAAACTCTGTACCAATATCCGTTTGGAGATGACGTACGGGAGGTAAACCTTTGTCGGTCACCTTGTCGAGGAGGGAAGCCATTACGGCGCTGACATTCTTACCCGTCTTAGTCTTGACGGGTGCGGCCCAAGCCCTCTTGGAATACAGGTCAATGACGGTGAGAAGGTACTTGAAGCCCTTATTCGATCCTGAGTAGGGTATCATCTCCACCAGATCGGCTTGAAGGAGCTCGTTCAAGCCTCGTACGCTAACATATCTTCAAGGAAATCGTCGTCTTGCAGGACGATGAAGTTCGCGCTCAATTTCCCGCTTGACGCTGGACATGATTGGGATAAAATACCGAAGAGATGAACGTCTTTATACGATGATTCCGGCCTCGCGTGATTCCTCAATGATAGAAACGATCTCGTTCTCGTGAGTGGAATGACCGACCTCGGTAGATGCGTGCAAGAGTCGTAATCGATCGACCAATTCGTTAGGATCGTCCCAATAGGTATAATCGACCCTTCTTCCTGTCTCCATCTTGTATAAACCCTCACCCTTAAGCTCCTCCTCAAACATAGGTTTGATGATTAACGAATACTTTGATCCAGCTCGCATCTTGATACAAGCGTACGGCTCGTTTCTCAACCGATGCGCGTTCGTTTCTTCGAGCATAGATTTGTATACTTTCAGATCGTCCTTAGTATAATGCACAGGTGCTCTTCTGAAGAGTAATTCTTATAGTCCTCGAATATACGGCATCGTCTTATTGTTAAGGAGTATTGTACCGTCTCTCCCGTTGAATACGATACGGCTATCTCCGAGATTGGTAGAGTCACCTTCATGAC
This sequence comes from Timema cristinae, assembly GCA_039000515.1. NCBI lineage: Eukaryota > Metazoa > Arthropoda > Insecta > Phasmatodea > Timematidae > Timema > Timema cristinae. Next base: position 26,183 of record JBCFYV010001784.1, read on the forward strand.
GGACTCCGTAGGTCTTATCGGAATGCGCGTGAGATGAATAAAGATAAGTATCCAATAGATGGTTGTTTTGCTAACTCTCATGTAAGGCTTCTGCCTCCTCGGGTTTGGGTTCGGCGAGCGCCTTCGCCATCTTGTTTAGAGGATCCGTGATAGGTTTGAACGTTTCATTCGCGACGTGCTCTGACTCGAGTCGGGCATCACGTAGTTGCTTATACTTTCGTTTAATAATCTTACTGGTGACCTGGTGGTCTAGGGGTAAGGTGTCAGACTTCTATGCTGGCGGCCGGGGTTCAATCCTCGGTCCCGGCAATGATTTATCTGATTACCAAACCCTTCCTTCACCTCTGACAAGACATCTTGTGAATGTGAGGAATGCCAGGTCTCCACCGTGGTTTGGATTCCACGTTAAACTGTAAGTCCTTCATTTCATCTCACAATCACCCTACTATTACACATTAGCGTAAGTGCGTATAACCCGAACGGGTAGTAAGACGCGGTGCTAATAATAATAATAATAATCTTACTCGCTTTTATGATATCCTCAGTGACCTTCGCCGACATGATGTAAGGTGTGAATGTCTCTTACCGTGAAGAAACGGTTCATTATATCTAAACGTAAGTAAAACCTAATACTACGTGTAAAATCTGAGACGTCGTCGGGCGTTTTTCTATCATGAAAGATATAGAGTCGTCTTTGGACACCTCGAAAGGTGGATCGTCGATAATTTTAAGATTCAACAAGCAAATAATATCTTTCAAGTTCATGATCATCGTTGAAACGATGCCCGCTCTCTTTAACTTATAACCACGTTCACCTGTTAGAGTCAATTCGAAATATCTCGTATCTTTCCACATAGGTTTTGAATTCAAGTAGATGTAGATGAAACTACGATTGACCGTAGAGTCTACATAAGCTTTAGGCACCACGTCCGAAGGTAATGAGGGCATAACTATGTTCCGCAAAACTAGACCACCTGCATCGTAAAGCCGTTCGGTATCTGTCTCCTTTACGTATACTATACCTCTCGCTATCAAATCGTTGTAAATGGTTCGTTGTATCACGAAAGTTTCCTCTAGGCTTAGCAGCTTTGAACCTAAAGCGTCAAGCGTCGTTTTATTTTCATCGAGACGATCTTGAGTCAGTTTCCGCACCTCCTCCATCCCTTGACGACTACTCTTCTCAAAGTCGGCGTATTTTATTCGATCGTTCTCCAAATCCTCGATCAACGATTCCATCTGTCCTTTGATGACGTCCTTGGTGGTGTTGAGGGCGACTATCTGCTCGTTACTATGTCTCGCATCCATCCTATCGACGTAATACTTGTTACAGACATCCTTAGATGCGCTGGGCGCCTCCACGTTGGCGATCCTCTTCAATCTAGCGTCGTAATAGCCTTGAGAGTTTAGAGTCAGATTTCCTTCCGTCTTGACGAGAGATCTATATTTGTGCAGACTATGGCCGAATTTAGATATGGACGACATGATGTCTTATCACGTACTGAATATACGTGCTTGTCAATCGTGCAAGATAAAGGAATCGAACCCGTAGCAATATCGTCCTTTATCAATCTCATGATCTTTGCTCACCACCAGAAAATCGTACTTGTGTTTTTTCCAACACACTGAGCATACCTCCTTAATTTTTTGGAATGTCATATCTGCGTTCACGTGATCGTCGTAGACGTGTCTCAGATTCGTATCGTCCATCCTGAATAGGATGAGAAGATTTGCGTTATCTCTCAACATCTGTTTCGGAATGCGCGAGTACGTCTGACAGAGATAGAAACAGTCTATAGCCTTATGTCTACCCATACTGAAATAAGCCTGTATATTAAACTGTTTATCGCAAGCGACGTTGTCGAAAATGAATACAGAGTCGGGTTCGGCCTCGGACGGAGGGATAATTTCCGCGTTGTTGGAATACGGGAAATAGCCCATACCTTCGACGAGCGAGAGAACCTTTGATAAACGTTGATACTTGGGCTGGTACAACGATTTAGAGTAAACGTACACGTTCTTGAAGCGTAGACCGCTAGGTTCCTCCAACAGGCTGATCATGGCGTTGGTTTTACCGCAATTCGAAGGTTCGCAGATGATGCAGCGGATAGTATCAGGTAACAACGTACCGTGTCTCTGAGGTAAAGCTCCACCCTCATCATGATCGTTGTTGTGTACAGTTAAAGAATCTGTCTGTTTCTCGAGCCGCATGTTGACTACTTCATCTATATAATGCGCGCACCTATATAAATGCGAATCAGTACGTGTCATGAGTCGAAGAAGAGGGGGAGGATTGTTGGATAAGATAATCAATAATCTACCGTTTGAAGCGCATATACCTGGATACCAGTACTGCGGGCCGGGGACAAAGTTGGAAAAACGATTGAAACGAGGCGATCCCGGAATAAACGAGTTAGACCAGTACTGTAAAGAACACGATATCGCCTACTCCAAGGTGAAAGATCTTGCAGGACGTCATACTGCAGATCGTGAACTTATCGAGAAATCGTGGAAAAGATTACTCGCGCCTGACTCAAAGTTGAGTGAGAAAGCCGCCGCGTGGGGGTCACCAACGCAATGAAAGCTAAAGTCAAGATGGGTTCAGGTCTAAAGAAGAAGAAGAAAACTCAATATCGTCAACGGCGAGCTACTACTACTAGACGCCGTAAGAAGAAGGGAGGAATTCTACCTATACTACCTTTGAATGCAGCGCTTGGAGCCGTCGCCGGAGGAGCCGCAGGAATCACGAAGGCTGTACAAAGTGCGAAGGCGAATACGAAACAATTGAACGAGATTAAGAGACATAATCGTACGCTCGAAGCTATCGCCATGGGGAAAGGCATGTATCTACGACCTTACCCGAAAAGAAAATGACTACCTAAACGTGCCCTTACTGAAACGGATCTGCGCAAGTACGCCGCCGAGTGAAAAATCCCCTTCTTTAGAGGAGTATTTGCGAGAGACGCTTTACCTAGCGGTCCTCCTTGGAAGATAGAAAACGCCATCATCAATCTTGATGATGATAGCGGTAAGGGTACGCATTGGGTGGCGTATAAGAAAAACGGTGGATGGGCTGATTATTTCGATAGTTTCGGTGATCTAAGGCCGCCGCTCGAACTTGTCCGATATCTCGGAGGAATACCCATCACCTATAATCATACTCGGTATCAAGAGTACGGTACCGTTTTATGCGGTCATCTTTGTTTAGCTTTCCTTAAATACTCGCGTTGACGTTCGATATTAGTAAATATGTTTATGACGCTTACACTGACGGGTCAGAGTTTGAATCTGACAGAGAACTACTTTCCGCATATCCTGCTCGGAGAAGAGAATCGTGAAGATAAAAGGTTCATCGGACTGATCAATCGGGCCACGTTCAATTCCATACCGAACATTGACGAACGTAATAATAAATTTTATTGTGACGGTAAAGAGTATACAGTCCCTCCGGGCACCTATGAACTTGAGGCGTTGGATCGATTCTTGCGAAGGGAAGTCCCGAGTAACGTAAAGCTCTCGATTATCGGTGACCCTATCACTTTAAAGAGCTATATCACTTGCAATAAACCTATCGACTTTACCCGACCTGGCACGTTTGCATCCTTGCTAGGGTTCGACTCGGTCATACTTCCTGCGGGGAAGACGCACATATCTACCAATCCTGTGAATATTCTTCACGTGAACGTGATCCGCGTAGAATGTAGTCTCGCTAGCGGAGCTTACGTCAACGGAGAACCGAGTCATACCTTGCACGAGTTCAGCATGACCGTCCCGCCGGGCTATAAGATAGTGGAAGCGCCTAACAATATCATTTACCTTCCGGTAACGAATCGAGTAATAGAGTCTATCGCGGTACGGCTTGTTGACGAACGAGGCGATATCATCAACTTTAGAGACGAGACGATATCGCTACGTCTGCATCTGAAACGAGTCGGTGGAGATGGGACTTGTACTAGATAAAACAAGACGGCGAAGTCTTCCTCGAAACATTGAGAGAAGGACAGTGAAAGTGTTAACACCTGCAAATAAACTCTATTTAAGACGTCTAGGCTACTCGTTACGAAAATAATGGATGAAGCCGCAGATATTCTGAACATTGGGGAGTCTGGCTCTTTCGATACGGCCTTGAGCAGTTTCCAGTATCATTCCTACTCCTCGTATATTCCCGGCCCGTTAGCTAACGGGAACGAGCTTAGGATATCTATCCAACAAGAAGGGTTATGCACGTTACCTCACCGCTCTCTGCTGCATATCAAAGGACGACTACTTTTGAATACGGGAGAACCTAGAAGTACTTCGAGGATTGTTAATAACGGAATACTGCATCTATTCTCAAGAATCGCCTATGAGATCAACGGGATAGAGATTGATCAATCGAGAGATGTGGGTATTTCGACTCAGCTTAAAAACTATCTATCTATAAGGAATGGTTGACAGACTCATCTTTCAAACGCTGGTTGGAATTTTGAAGGAGTTCACGTACATGCTGAAACAGGCATCTTTGACGTATGCATCTCTTTACGTCTCATACTAGGTTTCGTTGAAGACTATTCCCGAATACTGATCAACGCGAAACAAGAGCTGGTGCTAGTTCGTTCGACCGGTGACAACAACGCTTTATAAAGAGCCCCACCTCCTGCCGCAGAGACGCCCTCTAGGATCGAGTTAAGTAAAATATCTTGGCTTGTACCGCATATAAACACTGACGATATCAATCGTCTCAACCTGCTTAATTTCATCAAGAGCGGGAGGATCATCGAGCTGCCTTTCCGTACTTGGGAATTGTACGAGTACCCTAACGTACCTACCTCTAATCAACATGATTGGACCGTGAAAACGTCAACTTTGCTGGAAAAACTTCGTTACGTTGTTTTCGCGCTTCAGACCGGGCGGAACGATACGACGGCTGCAGATAGAAGTATTTTCGACCATTGTAATTTACGTAATGCTAAACTCTATCTAAATTCTAACATGTACCCTTATGAGGATATGAACTTGAACTTTAGACAAGATTCCTTCTCGAAATTATACGAAGACTACGCCAATTTCCAGACTTCGTACTACGGAACGAGCGCCTCTTTACCTTTACTTGACCCTTCCCATTTCAAGTCTCACGCACCCATCGTCGTGTTCGATGCTAGCCGACAGGAAGATACTCTCAAGGACGGCATGGTGACGTGTCGTATAACGTTCGAGACGGAGGAAAATATCCCGGTAAATACCAAGGCATTTTGTTTAATCATACACGATAGAGTTGTCCGCTATAACCCTTCAAGCAGTGACGTTAGCAAGATGACATCATAAATGAGACAACATTGTACAATATCGGCAACCTCCCCGCGCTGAACTGGAGGGGGTGGAAAGTTCAGTACACATTAATCTATATTAAAGGAACTGGGAAGATAAGTCGGCTACAGAGTATCATCAACGCTGATAGTGACAAGTACAAAGCTAAAAAACACGAGTGTTCCTGTACCTGTAAAAAATGTCCGACTGCTCAGCGAATGGTTTAAGAATTTTAAGTTTGATCGGACAAAACTTTTGCGATCTGACCAAGAGTGCGATGCGGAACAATACGAGTTCGGTTATTCCTGCTTTGCTTCATATGATAGTCTTGATAAACGAGTATAAAGAGTATATTTATTTCAATAAGTTATCATGCTTCTGCGGTCAAGACGAGGTTGACACGGTCAGACGGAAGAAGATAACTACTGACGCTTCTAAACGTTCGCTTGGAAAGAAGAATAAAACTTCTGAGGAAACGAACGAGGAGCCTACGAAGAAGAAGCTGCGAGACGAGTTGAGCGAACACTTTTAATCTAAAAAAAACTTTTTCACAGCTACTTGCAATGTATTAAACTTTTTAATGATTATTACCGTATAAGTTTAATATTTTCACAGCTACTTGCAATGTATTAAAGATTATGTATAAGTTTAATAATGAGGTATACTTTTTAGCGATTATTCTTTGTATAAGTTTATTACTCTTTCTTTTGTATAAGTCTAATAATAAGGCAAACTTTTTAACGATTAATACTGTATAAGTTTATTCTTTTCTTAGAAATGTAACGAGCTTTTTTTTAAATAAAAAAAGAATTAACAATTAACACTTTTTCTTTTGTATTCTTTACATCTATAAAAAAGGGTAAGGATGAGTAGGGTGCAATGTACCATCATTTGTGTATGACGTGAATATGAATACTCTCTATACCTTTGGTTTTTATTATTTACTTGGTTAAAGGTAAAAAAAAATTCCAAGGCCAGGGTTGTAATCCCGACTGTAACTGGTTATTGTACCAGACTGTTCTCTGAGAGGTCCAGGTTGTAATCTCGACTGTTACCTTATGTTATTGTACCAGATTGTTCTCCGAGAGGTCCAGGTTGTAATCCCGACTTTAACTGGTTATTGTACCAGACTGTTCTCTGAGAGGTCCAGGTTGTAATCCCGACTGTAGCTGGTTATTGTACCATACTGTTCTCTGAGAGGTCCAGGTTGTAATCTCGACTGTCACCTTATGTTATTGTACCAGACTGTTCTCTGAGAGGCTTAGGTTGTAATCCCGACTGTAGCTGGTTATTGTACCAGACTGTTCTCTGAGAGGTCCAGGTTGTAATCCCGACTGTATCTGGTTATTGTACCAGACTGTTCTCTGAGAGGTCCAGGTTGTAATCCCGACTGTCACCTTATGTTATTGTACCAGACTGTTCTATGAGAGGTCCAGGTTGTAATCCCGACTGTATCTAGTTATTGTACCAGACTGTTCTCTGAGAGGTCCAGGTTGTAATCCCGACTGTATCTGGTTATTGTACCAGACTGTTCTCTAAGAGGTCTGGGTTGTAATCCCGACTGTATCTGGTTATTGTACCAGACTGTTCTCTGAGAGGTCCAGGTTGTAATCCCGACTGTATCTGGTTATTGTACCAGACTGTTCTCTGAGAGGTCCAGGTTGTAATCCCGACTGTTACCTTATGTAATTGAACCAGACTGTTCTCTGAGAGGTCCAGGTTGTAATCCCGACTGTATCTGGTTATTGTACCAGACTGTTCTCTGAGAGGTCCAGGTTGTAATCCCGACTGTCACCTTATGTTATTGTACCAGACTGTTCTCTGAGAGGTCCAGGTTGTAATCCCGACTGTATCTGGTTATTGTACCAGACTGTTCTCTGAGAGGTCCAGGTTGTAATCCCGACTGTAGCTGGTGATTGTACCAGACTGTTCTCTGAGAGGTCCAGGTTGTAATCCCAACTGTTACCTTATGTTATTGTACCAGACTGTTCTCTGACAGGTCCAGGTTGTAATCCCGACTGTTACCTTATGTTATTGTACCAGACTGTTCTCTGAGAGGTCCGGGTTGTAATCCCGACTGTATCTGGTTATTGTACCAGACTGTTCTCTGAGAGGTCCAGGTTGTAATCCCGACTGTCACCTTATGTTATTGTACCAGACTGTTCTCTGAGAGGTCCAGGTTGTAATCCCGACTGTTACCTTATGTTATTGTACCAGACTGTTCTCTGAGAGGTCCAGGTTGTAATCCCGACTGTTACCTTATGTTATTGTACCAGACTGTTCTCTGAGAGGTACAGGTTGTAATCCCGACTGTATCTGGTTATTGTACTAGACTGTTCTCTGAGAGGTCCAGGTTGTAATCCCGACTGTTACCTTATGTTATTGTACCAGATTGTTCTCTGAGAGGTCCAGGTTGTAATCCCGACTGTATCTGGTTATTGTACCAGACTGTTCTCTGAGAGGTCCAGGTTGTAATCCCGACTGTTACCTTATGTTATTGTACCAGACTGTTCTCTGAGAGGTCCAGGTTGTAATCCTGACTGTATCTGGTTATTGTACAAGACTGTTCTCTGAGAGGTCCAGGTTGTAATCCCGACTGTCACCTTATGTTATTGTACCAGACTGTTCTCTGAGAGGTCCAGGTTGTAACCCCTACTGTCACCTTATGTTATTGTACCAGACTGTTCTCTGAGAGGTCCAGGTTGTAATCCCGACTGTATCTGGTTATTGTACCAGACTGTTCTCTGAGAGGTCCAGGTTGTTATCCCGACTGTATCTGGTTATTGTACCAGATTGTTCTCTGAGAGGTCCAGGTTGTAATCCCGACTGTTACCTTATGTTATTGTACCAGATTGTTCTCCGAGAGGTCCAGGTTTTAATCGCGACTTTAACTGGTTATTGTACCAGACTGTTCTCTGAGAGGTCCAGGTTGTAATCCCGACTGTATCTGGTTATTGTACCAGACTGTTCTCTGAGAGGTCCAGGTTGTAATCCCGACTGTCACCTTATGTTATTGTACCAGACTGTTCTATGAGAGGTCCAGGTTGTAGGCCCGACTGTATCTGTTATTGTAGCAGACTGTTCTCTGAGAGGTCCTGGTTGTAATCCCGACTGTATCTGGTTATTGTACCAGACTGTTCTCTGAGAGGTCTGGTTGTAATCCCGACTGTATCTGGTTATTGTACCAGACTGTTCTCTGAGAGGTCCAGGTTGTAATCCCGACTGTACTTATTTTGTACCAGACTGTTCTCTGAGAGGTCCAGGTTGTAATCCCGACTGTCACTTGGTTATTGTACCAGACTGTTCTCTGAGAGGTCCAGGTTGTAATCCCGACTGTACTAGGTTATTGTACCATACTGTTCTCTGAGAGGTCCAGGTTGTAATCCGACTGTACTTGTTATTGTACCAGACTGTTCTCTGAGAGGTCTCAGGTTGTAATCCCGACTGTAGCTGGTTATTGTACCAGACTGTTCTCTGAGAGGTCCAGGTTGTAATCCCGACTGTACCTTGGTTATTGTACCAGACTGTTCTCTGAGAGGTCCAGGTTGTAATCCCGACTGTCACCTTATGTTATTGTACCAGACTGTTCTCTGAGAGGTCCAGGTTGTAATCCCGACTGTATCTTAGTTATTGTACCAGACTGTTCTCTGAGAGGTCCAGGTTGTAATCCCGACTGTCACTTAGGTTTATTGTACCAGACTGTTCTCTAAGAGGTCTGGGTTGTAATCCCGACTGTATATGGTTATTGTACCAGACTGTTCTCTGAGAGGTCCAGGTTGTAATCCCGACTGTACCTTAGTTATTGTACCAGACTGTTCTCTGAGAGGTCCAGGTTGTAATCCCGACTGTCACCTTATGTAATTGTACCAGACTGTTCTCTGAGAGGTCCAGGTTGTAATCCCGACTGTATCTGGTTATTGTACCAGACTGTTCTCTGAGAGGTCCAGGTTGTAATCTCGACTGTCACCTTATGTTATTGTACCAGACTGTTCTTTGAGAGGTCCAGGTTGTAATCCCGACTGTCACCTTATGTTATTGTACCAGACTGTTCTCTGAGAGGTCCAGGTTGTAATCCCGACTGTATCTGGTTATTGTACCAGACTGTTCTCTGAGAGGTCCAGGTTGTAATCCCGACTGTCACCTTATGTTATTGTACCAGACTGTTCTCTGAGAGGTCTGGGTTGTAATCCTGGAGAGGGGAAGTAAAAAATAACAATACACGTACACACACTCACATGCACACACGGAAAACTCTATTTAATGATTATAATGATATACATTTTTTTTAAACAGATACGCACAAAATTAGTTTTTTTTTCCTTCAGTTAAGTTATAGAACATGAATATTTTTTTCTCAAGCCTTTTAGAAGTACTAACATTTTCTAGTGATAAAGGTATAGTTCTTATACATTGACATTAATTATTCACTCTTGTATTAATCAAAAACTACATACACACATGCACACGCACAGAAAAAACTATTTAATGAATATTATGATTTACATTTTTTTTAAACAGATACATACTAAATTAGTATATTTTCTTCTTCAGTTAAGTTACAGAACATGAATATATTTTTTCTCAAGTCTTTTAGAAGCACTAACATTTTCTAGTGGTAAAAGTATAGTTCTTATACATTGACATTAATTATTCACTTACACTATAGAGACATGGAGGGTTAGTATCAACGTCTCTTTGGAGGAATTAGATACCTGCTCACTTTGATATTAACTGGATCGGATAAAGTTGTAGATTATGAATATACAGAAGCACTGTATTAATCACTAACACACTTGCACTATAGAGATGACGGTCCGGCTTCAATCGACGTCTCTTGGAAGGAAGTAGATGGTTGCTCACTTATAGAGTAATGGCTCCAAGGTAATGTTTTGACTGAGCCAGCTATTACAAATCTTTTGTCGTCGATAGAGCATAGTGTAACCCGATTGAATTTTTGAGTGAAAAGTTTGAATCCTACAGCTCTTATTGAACGAGCCTCTCTCATGACTACCGTCTCATTGGTCAAACAATTACGATAGTCCTCTAACGAGAGCGTTCTTAACGCGCTACTCTTGACACCTTTAGCCTTGAGCGTCTCGCCATCTCCTTGCACCGCGAATGAATAGAGTTTAGGACGTAAACCTATGAACTCGGTGATGATCCGACCTCGAGTCTCGTCTTTTAGTTTACCGAGCACCCCTTTATTTACTACAGGCATGCCGTAAACATTGTCTTGTCCGTAAGTGGAGGTGTCCAGGTAGTCATTAGCTAACGGGATAAGTCGCTGGTACGCATTCTCAACAGTCATGTAGTAGAGAAGTGAGTCTGTATCTGTATATTGGAGTTTTAACGTACCTGGAGGGAAGGCAGGAACCATAACCTGGTAATGTAGGCCGTACATGACTACTTTCGAGATTTCCAAAATGGCGAATCCCGCATAAATCGGCATATCAAAGTAAATCTCCTGCGGTTCCATCTCAATGATGACCAGATTTTCTGACACGATCATACGGTTTTTAAAGTTTGGACTGGCTATGATGTTACCCGCTCCAAATTTCCCTTCCCACCTGGTAGTTATCTTTACCGTACGGTAGGCTCTCTTGTTAGATATAAGACGACCGAATGTGGCATTGTTCATCAGTTTGAAAAACATGTTTTCCAACTGATTGCTCGCTTTACTCCTCATTTCCGCGTTCAGCTTGATATACGGAGCCATCCATGGAGATTGCTTGAAACTGAGAACCCTGTATACCCTCTTCAGTTTCAATCCATTCACTAAACATAACTTTAGATGACGATAGTGAATGACGTACCTAGTCTTATCAGCTAAAGGTGTTAACAATTTCTCGTGTTTCCATACGGGTGGAATCCCTTTCGCAGGACAGAACGGCAAGTCAGAATGAGCATCGTGTACATCTCGTGGATATTCAAGATCAACCTGCAAGATATACCCCGTATCCGCATCGTCCTCTACTTTTAGCACATCCAAACGCTCAATTTCATCATCTTCAAGCCACCTGAACCCTCCATAGGGTAACGAGCTCAACATACTAAATGAATAGAGTCCATTCACGTCTAGATAAACGAGGTAAGACTCTGGTTTGGAACGGTCAAATGAGCTCATATAACGATTATTCGCTACAGAGTGACGATTAGCTACGAAACATACCCCTCCTCGAATAGCCCCCTCAATGAATTGATGTATATCCACATCATCTATTAATTCAAGCCGTACCTGGGTTATTCTCAATAGAGCCTGGTACGCGAGACTGGGAGCTGTTAGAGACCATCCAGGATCGAGCCTATACGTTTTCATACAAAGATCACGAAAGTTCTCAAAGACTCAGCCAGTAGCGTTACGTCTGTATACAGGTAGAGGTTCGAGTAATCCCAAAGATTCTTACATTCAAATGGTCGCCAAACCTCGCAGGCATGATCATAGTCTTCCTGAGAGATATGACTATCCGTGAGCGCGTTGTAAAATTTATCTTTGCTCGGTAACTGAGTCTCGTTCAGTCGCTCAAATGAATCTATATAGTCATAGGGGAACACACCTTTACGAGTGACTAGTTTGAACCGTTCATCATCAGGATGACACTTACGAGTGATTTTAAGTTGCTCAGGTTCGAGTAAGATACGCATTTCTCTAGGGAGGTACATAGAAAGCTGAAACTATCTATAATTTTAATTGTGATCGCTCGAAACCCGTACCGAATATACTTTATGATTACTTTGAATCTTCCCATAGTCTCCCCAATAACCTTAACTTTTCCAGGATTGACAAGAACGCACTCCCTTGTGAACGAATCAGTTTCTCTACGTTCAACAAGTGATTCGAGAAGGAAAAAATTGTCGTAGCAACGTGCGTTATGGATTACCACGCTCAGATGACTAGGGTTCTTGTAATTAATATTACACCCCGCGTGACTGCTCCCACGATAAAGTCCTGTCAAGTGACAATGATCCATTACACGGATATCATCATTCGCGTAGGGTTTTTCGCAATATATGACAATGGCTAGCCGTATTATGAGCAACTCTTTGAGCAGGTGTTAGTGGCGTCATCGGAACGACAGTACATAATAATCTATTACGTGCTTTGCCGTATCTACGAGAGCTTTAACAAATTGATCTGTACAATCTTTTCCCGTGAAGTGTCGGTACTCTGAGAGATTATCATCAAAATTACATTTAATGTACATACCTACAGAATACGCTACATGACTCTGTGCATTCTCAGTATAAGAAAATTTCGTGTCAGGATCACACGTCTCTCCAAGTCAGCGTATACGATAAATCCTGTTTTTCTCCTGTTGTTTATACTGTGAGAACGCCAGGAATTTATTTTCTCCTTGAGGGAATGTACTCCTTACCGCGCCAAATTTTTTACACGTTTCTTTATGTTTTGCAAGTTTATTTTCAGTCAGACATCGGTCACAAAGTATCTACGTCCAGCGTTAGACGTTAACGACAGTTGCGGGTTTATTAACCGTGACAGATTTTTGATCGCGCTGAAATGATAAGTTTCCGTCCTATGCACTCTTATCATGAATAAATGAACATGTCTAGTGCGCTCTTTAGCGCTGACATGTACGGGAACGATCACTAGCGTTTTAGAGTTGTCTGCAGTGTCAATATAAGAGTCACTACCTTCGTGTTTTGCAGTGTACACATTAACGGATATATCGTTAAGTCTTTCGAAGCGTTCGATATATCTCATTTCGAACGGGAGCGGGATCCCATCCAGATTAAGCACATCTTGAAAATTAGGATACGACGATAAAACGCTGAACTTTCCCAGTCGGTTCAAAGAGACATGCCAATACGGATACGGGGAAGCAAAGTCCTTCTTCAGATTGGACATTTATCAGCGCTCTACGTCTGGCTATAATTTCAGGGATTTGAACGTGGCCCCGATCGTGAAAGTGGAGTTTTTTCGAGAAATTTACTCTCATTTCCAACGTACCGTCGTATATCCATCCTGAGTCTCTAGAAACGAAGCCCTCAATCTGAGCAAGGAGTGGAAGACCACGTTATTTTCAATATCTTCTCCAAGTTTATTGGGTTAAATATATCGCATAGAGAAGAATTGAAATAGCCTTTTTCAATTCTACCTTCAGTAGGATGCCTAAACTCGCAAATGAGGCTACAATTTACCTTTATCAAGCCGTTCGCGTTTGATTCTTTTTCTACGGTCTTTACATAAATATCCCCACACGCAATGAGAAACTGTAACGGGATCCTTATAGGGTAGTTCATTACTGATTGAGTACGTCTTTATGCGTCGGGCGTATGCTTGTTCAATAAGTTTGATAGATAGTCCTAGCGGCTCCAGGTAAAGCCTAAACTGTGTAAATCCTGCACCTAAGTTTCGTGAAAGGGTTATAAGTCTTTGGATCTGTGTGTCTATATTGTCATGGTCCAATATCAGTACGCTCGAGGTCTTAATCTGGCCGGGTATATGTTCAATGTAAGCATTATATACCTTCCCTTCGCGAAGAGCGGCGTCATGTTTCAAGTATTTAATTAAAAGTTGTTCATTAGCGCCTAGATCATCAAGAGTATACACCCTATTCCCGTTAGTTTGCCGAGATATGATGATAGGAGTTGACAAGCGAGCTCGTTTTGTTGGTGGTCCTGACATGTTTTTTTTAAAAGTTCGTGGGTGCACTATGATCTAAACAGGCCCTACTCTCCTCGTATTAACCTCTCTATTTCTGGCCAGCTTGCTCTAGAATCTCTTCGAGCGGCTCTGAGACGGCCATAAAAAACAAACAGGGATATCTAGTCATGTACAAAATAAAAGGTTACATCTTTTCTACTGTAGGCATATATATTAATATTTAGATTAATTTTTTATATTGAAAACAGCAAAGTTATTTAGTTGCACTACTCTTGCAGTATAATAGACTGTCTATGACGGGGAGGATCAAGGTTCAAATCTAGGTTGGGTGTACTGAGGGCGATTTTCTCAAAAATGGTTTATGATTCTTTCTTCATACAAAAGCGGGTACACATCTTATAAATATAGCCCATTTCTTATATCTAAAAATATTTAGCTTAATTAGTTCATAAGCGTATAACCCGAACGGGTAGTAAGACGTTATGCTAGGAAAAAGTACGCTATTTTCTATTATTTTTTCCGAATGCCTCTGATTAGATTAACCAAAATTAAATGTCATTGAAAATCATATTAAATGTATTCAAAAAATGACTCGAAAATACATTTTTTTTATGCTAACATTGATAGTGTTTTATTATATTATTAGCGTTATCATTCAGCCTGACTGAGATTTGAAACCTTGTAAAATTAATAAAGAAAAAAGTTTTATCCGAAGTTTCCAAATAATGTGTGAGCTAAAGCGAGGATCGAACCTGGCGTAGAGGGAAGAGTTGAAAAACCCATACCTGTACATCCTAACCGAGATTAGAAAATTATTCAACGTACTAATTAGGAATTAAAGGAGGTGAACCCGCATTTGCGTAGAGGGTGAGTTGAAAGAAAATACTCTGTACATCCTAACTGAGATTTGAAGTGAAAAATACATATTTTGACTGATTTGATTAATCCTAAAAATGGTTGCAATAATCGTACAAGCGTTTACGTACCTTCGAAGTTTATGAGCGCCGTCTTGCTGTTCTTGGATGCCTTTATAAACAAGTAGTAAGTCCGCTTTAGAAATGTTCTCCAGTTGTTCATCAGTGAGTAGAGAAAACCGCGTCGGTAACCACACGTTATAATTGTTCTCCAACAAGGTGAGAACTCTACGCCCGTATCTAGTTGTTATTGCTTTTATATTGGTGATATAATATCCGTGACCTATCTCTAAATCAGTTAACTTCCTTGACACTACCTCGCTCGATCCAATCACGGTTAAAAGTGCGGCTGAGTACTCACTAGACATTCTTGATGTTGTTGTTAATCTTTAGAATGTAGATGATAGCTAATGATTTCATCTTAAAGGGGTAACTCAATATATAGAAAGAAAGAAGTAAGGGTTTGCAAACTACTACCCCCTCTACAGGAGGCGGGGCGAAAAGGAGTTCAGAGTTGCAGAGACTCTTAGCCCCTCCCTCTACAAAGCGTGGGAAGTTTAAAGTTCTCAGTAAACCCCACGTCAAGAGAGACATTTACCAACATGAATAAACTATTTCTTAAGCCCCCTCTTGAAGATATTCTTTTAAAATTCCCACAGACCACTTACTTTCAAAATGAATCTCTGTCAAGTTCAAAAGCTTCTCCCACACAGATAAAAGCAAAACAGATGCTAACATCTGGATGTAAAGCGCTCTCACAGCTAGGGAGTTGAGCTAACTATCCGATACAGCGGAAATATCCATCACTTGTCACAAACCCTCCTTCCACAAACGTTTCTAGCAAGGAGGGTGAGAGTAAGGAAAAGTCACAGCAGGGCAAAAGGACATCCTTTTTCAAGTTTGTTTTAGAGAAGGCTGCGTCAAAACTAAAGAGAAATGTAACGCTAAGATTAAAGGTCAACCCTTTTTTTCTAGATAATATTCATGAGAGTCTCGCGCCTCCCTGGAAAGCCTGCTTAGTATGAACCACCATACAAGCCTTTCTCTCATGCCCCACCTCCTCAGGGAACTCACAGAATCATCTCCCCACTCCCCTCTGCATGTATAATGAAGCAAAGCGCGCCCACGAGTCCACGCCGCGGGAGGGGAGGGAAAGGGTTGAGGGGAGGGGAACACACACACACACATACACATTACCCCTTCGCGCCCTCATATACTTGAAAGCATATTACTCATATTTGTCCAGCATAGCAAATGGTATCTAACATCAATGGCATGCCCATCCCCCTCATTGATAGCTATGTTGAGTATAATATTTAAATCTTCGTTCCCATTTTTGTAGATAGTATCACGCAGATTACGTCCATTTTATTATATACAACTATTGTAGATAGTTTAACTGTCCTTATATTCGATACATTGTAGGACTTTCTATCACAAATATGATTGAAGTTAGAACCAAAAATGTTGGAACAAGTAGTCTGATTTCTGAGTTCCGGAAGGGACAACAAGTATTTTTTTTCTATCTTTGGGGCACCAGTTAATAAATAAATAAACACGCAATATTGTTTCAAAAATTTCTCACTTATTCTAATATTAGAACAGTTTCTCTCACACTATCCCTCCAGCTCTCACACCCTCAAATTAAGAATGTAAATATGCTATTGTTTTCCACCTTTCTGGCACCATCAAGTACTAAGTTTTACAAACCATCCCCAGAGACTGTACAATTGTCTTGTTTGGAGGTGTGAGGCAAGTTAAGAATAGCCCCCTAATATTAAAATGTTATTTTTTAAATTTGCTAATTAAAATTTTTTTTTTGCACCACTTTGCACCTTAAATTTTTTGGAAAAAAAAAAAACAATACAAAAAAAAATTTTCAGAGTTAATTAATGGGCCAAGAATCAAGCATGCCTTGTTTCCCCCAAAAAAAAGGTTGTGATTTTTCCTATTATAATTTAAAATGTATATTTTGCTTTAAAACAGGAGTTTAGAACATTAAAAAGGTTTAGCCAAAAAAATAATTAACTCAAAACAAAGTTATAGTGTCTTATTTTTTAAAATGGTTTTCCCAAAAGGGTTTGAAATGTTTTAGTTTTCAAAACTGTTTTTCACGCAAGTTTACACCTTAGAAATTTAAAAATTTACTTTTAAAGTAGAAAAAAAAATTTTATTGTTTTAAATGTCTTTTTGGGAAAAACATTTTTAAAACACACAAATTTTTTTTTTAAACCCCTTTTCCCTTGATATACACGGGGCCCCTTATTTTTTTTTTTTTGAGTTTTGGGGCCTTTCCCTATAGACGTCCCCCCCCAGCCCCCCCCGGGGAGTCAACCGTCCCAAATTTTGGTTCAAATCAAAAAAATGCTCCTATAAAGGGGTTGTTGGGCAAGGGCGGGTGTCTGTCGTTACGAGGCATTTCTTTTGTCCCGAATAAAGGCCCAAACCTCTTTCGTCGGGCCCTCCCAGCAAACCAAATGGGGGATTTTTAATCTTCTGCTTCGTCTAAAGTTAACGAAAAAAATTTAAATTTACTAGGGAAAATTGAAAAAATTATTAATAATAAAAAAACTCTTTTAAAAAAAACCCCATTTTTTCTATTTTTAAAAACGTGTATCAAAAACTTTGCATAAAACCCTTTGGGCAGGCAATTCCTTGGGTGAAAATAGAAAAAATTTTAAATCACAACCTGGGTCCATCTTGAAAAATTAAGAGGGGGAAATTCCCCCCTAAACATAAAAGTTTAAAAACAACTATTTTTGTAAAATATTAGGGAAAAATGTTTAAAGGTATTCCCAATGAATTTTTTTATACACTTATTAAAACCCTTGTTTATTAATAAATAAATTTGCGTTCCCGGGTTTATCCACCCCCAAAATTAAATGAAAAAAGGGGGGGGTTGGGAAACACTTTTTTCTGCAATAAAATATGTCAAGAGAAAATTTTAAAATTTTATTTAAATTTGGAAAAAATTAAAAAATTTCCCCCCAAATAAAAAGGGATTAAAAAAAAAACCCAAAAAAAGAGGCCCTTGGGAAAAACCCTTTTCCCGGGGGCTTTCCCCGGTTTTTGGGAAGAAAAATAAACCCCCCAAAGGGTTGACCCAAAAAAGGAGAAAAAGTTGGGTAAAAATTTCCTTGGGGGCCAATGGTTTTTTGGCCCCCCCAACCTTGAATTTGGGGCCCAATTTGTTTACTTCGATTTTTGCCAGTTTTTTTAACCAAATTTTTAAACCCCCGGGCCCGTTTTTAAAAAGAAAAAAAGGGTTAACTTTTGGGTAAAAGCGGGGTTTTGGTGAAATGTTGGGCCCCCTCAAAATTTTTTCCTTTTCTTTAAAATCCATGTGTTTCAAAAACCCAAACTTTAGAAGTTTTTTCCAAAAACAAAATTTTTTGGGGGAAATTTTTTAATTTTTTTTAACCAATAAAGGAAGTATTAAAAGCTTTTTTTAAAAAAAATTTAAAACCCCCCTTTTTTTTATATTCCCAACTTAAAAGAAATTTTAGTTTTAAATGGTTTAAAATAGTGGTTAAAAAATTTTGAAAAATTTTATATTTTTAAATTTTTAAACTAAAAAAAATTTAAACCTTGTTTTTTAAAAACCCCCTTAAATTCAAAAAAATTAAAGAAAAAAAAAAAAAATCAAAAAAAAAACCAAAAAAAAATTAAAATTGGCGCTCAAAAAAAAAAAAAACAAAAAAAAAAAAAAAACTTTAAAAAAAACCCCAAACAAAAAAAAAGTCAAACTTTAAAAAATAAAAAAAACAAAAAAAACCAAAAAAAAAAAAAAAAAACCCCAAAAAAAAAAAAAACCAAAAAAAAAGGAAAAAAAACAAAAAAAAAAAAAAACAAAAAAAAATAAAAAAAAAAAAAAAACTAAAAATTTAAAAAAAACTCAAAAAAACCCCAAAAAAAAAAAAAAAAAAAAAAAAAAAAAAAAAAAAACCAAAAAAAAAAAAAAAAAATTTTTTAAAAACCAAAAAAAAAAAAAAAAAAAGAAAAGGGGAAAAAGGAAAAAAAAAAAAAAGGAAAAAAGGAAAAATCAAAAAAAAAAGGGGGGAAAAAAAAAAACGGAAAAAAAAAAAAGGAAAAAAAAAAAAAGGAAAAAAAAAAAAAAAAAGGAAAAAAAGGAAAAAAATAAGAAAAAAAAAAAAAAAAGAAGAAAAAGAAAAAAATGGGGAAAGGGAAAAAAAAAAAAAGGGAAAAAAAAAGAAAAAAAAAAAGGTTTTGGCCCCCTGGTTGCTGATGTGAATTATTAAATTTCCCCCCAAGGGAAAAGCCTCCCAAAAGTTTGATCCCATTGTTTTAGATACACGTTGTTACTCTGTTTAGTTTTTAATGCGTATCAACATTTTTTAGAAGTAAAATGTGCGCAAAGTGAAGCAAAACTGGTACAAAGTGTTGTTTACATGGTTTCAAACTGGAAGACTTTTGGGGTAGATTTTGGTTTGTCTGATGTTACAACTTTTTTAGACATCTTTGATAAAATTTTAAAGGGAAATTTTGAAGTTTAAAAACGAGCTCGTCTTCCCAAGAGATATATTGGGGAATGCCCCCGGGGCCCCTTTTAATATGTAAAAGAGAACACGAATTTAAGTTAAAAATATCGTTTTTAAAAGGAAAACTGAAACGTGAAGTTTTATCCCCACTTTTTTTAACCGGGAAAAAATTGATAACGGGGCCCCCGGGTGCCCATCAAGGGCCCAAAACTAATGCTTCCCCCTGAGATTTTAAGCTACGGCAATTTTGCGGGTTAAGTTTTAAAAATTTAATCTAGCAGGGAACAACAAAATTTTGCAAAATATTTTTTTTTCAAAAACTGGGCCCCTAGTTTTATGAAAGGAATAAACCCTTCAAAATATGTTCAAAAACCCAATTATTTTTGTACTGTTCCCTTTTAAATATTATGTTACTTACAAATAAAATTTAATTTTTTTTTCCAAACTATTTCAACAAAATTTTTTTAAACTGTTGACAAGGGAAATTTGTAACAAGTTTTATCCCTTTAAAAAAATTTTTTAAAGAAAAAAAACATGGGTATTTGAAGGGGTGGAAAGCCCAAAAAAACATTTTTAGACACACTAGTTTAACCCCTGTTTTACTAATTTTAAATTTCCCCCAGGCATTCTTTATAAAACCCTTGCAAAAAACAATTTTTTTTAATAAGAATACAAAATTGCGGGAAATAGGGGATAGGCCTAGTGTGTCTTTTTTTAATAGAACTAAAATTACCATTTTTTCTCATTATTTACAACAGGAAAAGGTATTTAATTTTGGTTTTAAATTTGATTTTCCCCCCTATATTATGAATTGTTTTATAATAATTTTTTTTATTGTGATATATATTTTTAGACACTCTTGGGGAAAAGGTTTACAACCCCCTAAATTGTGTAGATTCTGTTTAGATTTTGTGATTTTCATAAAACGTTTTTTTTAATTCTACAAAAAAAAAATTTTAGGTATTTAAAATAAAATTATAAAAAAAGGCCTACTTAAATATATATGCATAGTTTCTGGGCCCTAAATTTTTTCCTGGAAAATAAAAAAAAAATTTTGGCCACAAAATGGGGTAAAAATTTAAAAAATGACAGCAAAAAAAAATGGGTTTTGAAAAAATATTTTCTATACAGTACTATTAAAAATTAAAAGAAAACCACCAAGGCCATTAAAAAACGTTTGGGCCCAATTTGTGAAAATTTATAAAAACGTGTCAATTTTTTAAAGTTAGATAGCTTATTTTGTTAAAAATTTGCTTTTTTTATTATTTTAGGGGATGATACAAAATTTTAAAAAGGGTTTCTAATTAAACAAAAAAATGTTTTTTTTTAAGCCCTTTTTGCTACATTTTCCCCAGTCCTAAATTTTTTTTTTTCATTTTAAAAATGCACAAAATATTTTTTTTAATGCTAATTTCTTACGGGTGTATTTCTGTCCAGCTTGTATCTGGGGGATCTGTGTGGTGTAGAAATACCCGCCTTTGTGGGGTACCCCCCATTTAAAAAAGGGAGATAATAGCTGAAAGTTGCGAGAGCACATAAAACCCCCTTCCCAACCCCAAACCGAAACTGAGGCAAAAATTGCAGTGGTTTTCCGGGGGTGGTTGCAGCTGGGGAAACGGAATCCCTTTCCCTTTATTTTAAAACCGGGAGGTGAACGGGGGGGGTTTTTGTACCGCAAAGGCAGGTGTTTCTCCATTAAGTTCGGGTTATTGGAAAAGTTGTTTTTTAACTGTTCTTTTTTTAGGCCTAATTTTTTAAAGAAGCCCTTTAAACAAAAATTTTATAAATGGTTTATAAGGGGGAAAAAATTTTATTTTGATACTAACAACAAATTTGGAAATTCTTTAAAAACATATATTTTTGAAAAAAAAATTTTACAAAAATTTGTAAACCTTTATTTTAAAATTACATCGCCAACCAGGGTTATTTAAAAACCCGTTTTTAAGGCTTTTTAAGTATCGTTAATTGAGACTATATTTTATGTTGTTTGGGTTTTACCATGTATAGAGAAAAATGGTGGGAAAAAGAGTGAAACTAAATAAAAATTTTAAAAAACAAATCCAAAAGTCAAATGAAAATTTTGAAAGTAAGTGTTTCCAATCTGCCTCCCCTTTGGGGTAAAGGGGGGTTTTAATCCATATTTGTGATGGAAAAAAATTATGATTTATCTAAAAATGTAAGAAATTTAAAACACTTTCTAAGAAAAATTTTTTACCCCCTTTTAAAACAATAGGTTTCCGGACCAATATTAATCATTTTTTTAAAAAAAACTTGTGTGCATGTCAACATGAAAAAAATTAAAAGGTTTTCAAAAGGGGAAGGTATTTTACCCGGGGCTTACGCTAGAAAAAAATTTTGGTAAAAAAAATCAAATTTTTTTAGCCCCCCTGAAATTTTTTAAATTCTAAAAATGCTTTTGAAAAAAAATTGGGTTAATCATTGGAGTAATAAACATATTTAAACTGGCTCATTTGATTTATTGGTTTCTATCTTACAAGCCTTTGTCTTGGAAATTTTTAAAATCCCCTCAGAGTTCCTTTTAAGAAGTAAAACCTTTTTTAGATACAAAACCTTTACACCTTCAAAAGAAAACTTTGGGCCTACAAATGGGAACCTAAAACCCAATTTTATTCAACTGAAAATTTTTAATTTTTTGCCGGGTTGTTAGGCCAAAAAATTTTAATAGAAAAAAATTTTTCATTTTTGGGTTCAGTTTATTTATAGTAAATTTCTTTTTCCCAAAACCAATTTATAAAAAAAATATTAAAAAATAAGATTTTTTTCTTTTTTCCCGGAAAATATAAAAATTTTCACTTATTATGTTGATAAAAAATGCCATTTGTTTATAAATTAAAAATAATATTTACCATTTTTGATTCTGTTATTTGCGGGTTTTGCTTGTGGAGCCCCCCTTAAAAATAGGGGATATCGTGCCAGGAGACCCGGGGGTCTTTTTCATGATGATAAAATTTTGGGGGTTTTTTTTTTTAGTCTTAAGTTAGGTTTGAGAAAAGGGGCGTGCCCGAAAGGGAAATTCTTCTGGGGACTTTTGGGCTACCCATGCCTACCATTTACCCCCCCTTAAAACCGCTTTTTTAAATGTTTGGAAAAAACAAAACAGAGCAGCTTTATAATGCTGCACAATAGCCACCTGCAATCCTGTAAGCGGCTTTTGGGGTTAGGGGGAAACGGGGGTTTCAGTTTCCTAAAAAAGCAAAAAAATAGAAAAAGGGCCCCCAAAAATTTGCAATCATCACCCAACGGCATTTTTTGCACAATATAACCCAAAATTTGTGGACGAAGCTTTTCCCAAAGGTTTGAGGAAATGCCCTGGTTTTAAGAAGATGAAAATGGTCCCCTTGCCTCCGCTCCCTGGCAATAACAATTTTGGGGCTTTAATGTACTGAAGTTTAAATTTTAGGCGCGGGTTTTAATTGCCCTTTTTTTTGACATAACACAAAAACCCTTTTATAAAACAATTTTAAATAAAGTTTTTAACTTGACTTTTAAAAATTTTTTGTTTTTTTTTTAATCCAAAAAGGCTTATGTTTTTTATAAAAATATTTTTTTTTTTTATGGATTTTCATGTGAATTTTTAATTATGCACAAGGGCTTAAAAGGTTTTTGGGTTGCTCTTCCGTAGAGTCAAATCAAGCTATGGGTTTTCCAAAAATAAAAACTTTTTAAAAGCTCAAGTTTTAACTAATTAAATTATACCCCCCTCTTTTTATAAAACAAAATTATGCAATGTTTTTGTTTAAAATTTTATTTTAAACACATAAAAATAAAAGGGGAAAATTTCCCTTTTTGATAAATGAGTTTTTTTTTTAAATCTGATCCAATTCAATTTTCTGTGTTTTTCTTTCCCCTTTTACATTTTACAAAATTTATTTTATCCCCCAATCTTTTAATTTTTTAAATTTTTTTTTCCCCCCTTTTTGGGGGAAATTTTTGTTCCCGCATTTCCATACTGACGATTTCCCAATAAAATAAAACCTAGGTCATGGGTTTGGGGCAAAAATTGATCGGTTTTTTTTAAAGAGGCATCCATTGTCTTTTTGTCGTTTTGGTAGAAATGTAAAATTTGAGCTGTTCTTTTCCCTTTTTTAAAAATTTCACTTTAGGGGTTTCCACCCCATTTTCCGTACCTTTTTCCCAAAATTTTTAACTAAATGGATAATGTTGGCAATTTTTTTTTCATTTTCCGTTTTTCAGAAATTTAAATCGAGTTTCAAAACTGCATTTGTTGTTTTTTTTTTAACAATGTTTTGGTACACCTTTTTAATTTAAACTAATTTTTGGGAATGAAAAAGGGTTTTAATTTTTTTGGGAAAATGTACCCACTTTTTGCATAAAGGTAGGGAAAAAAACAATTTGGGAAAAAAACCAAAAATCAGTATACTAAACCAAAAATTTTAAACCCCCAATATGCTAGTCATTGGCAGTCCTATACTGCTTGAGTAATGTTTTAAAAAAAATATTCTGACACTTTTATTAAAATTTAAGGGCTCACTAACCAAGGCCCATTCCCCTACCCCTTTTAGTGGATTACAAACCACTTTTCGGGTATTTAAAAAAAAATTGAAAGTGAATGGGATTAAAAAGTTTTTTTAAATGTTAGGTTTATAAAAATTTTTAAATTTGGGTCAAAGCAGAAATTTTATTTCTCGGGCATTGTTTTTTTTTAATTTTGTATTTTTTAGAAATTGTTTTAAAAATTTGTTTAGTTTTTTTGAGGGTTTTAGAACAAAAACCCTTGTTAAGGGACATGCACAAAAAATTTGTGTCACAAAAAGGGAAGGAAATAAATGTTAGTTATTAGGTAAAAAACTTTTCCTCTAGGGGTCGAGATTAAAACCCCTTACGTTTTGGGGAAAACCCAAATGAAATTTCCAGCCTAACACCCTTTTTTCACATCAGCACAGCCAGTAAATTAAAAGAAAAATTTGTTGAAATGGGGGCCTAAAAAATTTTAATAAATTAAAAAAAAAGTGAAAAACCCTAAAAACCTTGTTTTTTTCAAAAATTTTAAAGTTTTCATTTTTAATTTAGCTCTTTTGCCAGGGTGGAAAATTTAAAAGCTTGCATTTTTTAACGCATTTAGGTTATACAATGAAATAACAAACCATAATGTTTTTGGGGAAGAGGAAGGTTTGCCTTTACTAAAAGTTCAACACAAATATTTATATAGACGGAAAAGAGGGCTATACATTAACAAAATTACAAAACCATTAATTTTTTAAGGGTTTGCACCATAAAATTTTTTCCCAAACCAAGGGCCCCTTAAAACAAAAGGGTACAAAATACTGCCCACATCGAATTTTGAAAAAAAAAAGAAAAATTATAACAGTTCACATTATAAATTACCCCAAGATCTTCCCTCTTGCGGCTCTAGTTCTTTAATCCCCCAAATCTAAACTTGGAAATTTAAAAGAAAACCCCCTCTCACGTTACCCCTCAATTTCTCCCGCTCCGGCGGATCACCGGACCCTTGTTCTTGATGCTCCGGATTTTGCTTCATTTTTGGGCGGGTGCATCCCAGCAGAGCTTTCATTATCCAGCTTCTGTTTTGGGGGTTTTCCTGCTTCCTTTTAGCTCCTTTTCAAATTTTCCCTTGCCTCAACTCGATCTCCCCCCCCTTAACAAAATGTGTTGCAACTTGGGGGGGCGAGATCCCGCGGGGCCACCCCCTTAAAAAACTGTATAAAACAAAAAACAAAAACAAATGAAATGTTGCCCACCCCATTTTTAAAATTTACAAATAATATAGGGAAAGTGGCCAAAAACTGTGGTACGCCGGGTTTTCCCTTCCCCAAGGAAAATATTCCCAAAATGACAATAGAAATAAAATGTTTTTTTTCCCAAACCCAAAGGGGTTTACAAAAATAATTACTGAAATAGGATAAATTTGGACCGAGTTCCACCTAAAAAGTTTAAAAAAAAACTAGACATCAGAAATTGTGTAAAGGGCAGGGGGCCCACCCCTGTCCCTAAAAAATTTTAAAGAGGATTTAAACCCCCAAAAACTCCTTTAATTAGGATTAAAAAAAATTTTATTTAAAAAAATTTTTTTAGGGTTTTTTTTTTGATACTTATTTTTGAACAAATTCCCGAAGAAAATTTGTAAAACTTTTTGACAGACCTAACAGTATAATTATTATTTTTTGTAATAAATTATTCCCCATTTTTTGAGCTGTTATATACTTTAATTTAAACAATGTTCTTTTTAAAAAAAAACTAAAGTAATTTTTTTTTTTTAGGTTTTGATAGTATCTTCATCTATCAGTTTAAAATAAATTTTTTTTAAAAAAATTGTGCAACAAAAAATTTTCCAGTTTTTTTTTAATGGAAAAAGGGTTAAATAAAAAAAACACAATGTAGGTTTACTAGTAATTTTTTTTCAAGCAAAAAAATTCTAATTTTTAATTTCCCGGCTTTAAGAATATTTCATTTTTAATTTGAATTGGTTCAAATAAAAATTAAAAAAAAGGTGCTTTCCCAACCACCCAGTGAAGTAAGAAAATAAGTGGGGCAAAAAAAAGGGTCTTGGGGTGTGCGAGTAGGTTTTTTTCACTTCGAGTCACTTTTAAAAAAAAAAAATTTTTTGGGAGAAATATAGAGCAGTATTTGAAACAGAAAATATTTCAATTGAATTTTTTTTAATTGTATATAAACCATAAACACAACCATTTTTTCTCAAATATTTTTGTATTTAAAAAAAAAAATGAAAACCAAAACAATAGTTTGCATTAAATATTTCACACGGGGAAATTTAAAGTGGCAAAAAACCAAAAAACCAAAAAGAAAGACTATTTAAAAATCAGAAAAAAAAGTTGGTACTTTAGAAAAGAATAAAAATCCCCCTGCAGACCCAAAAATAAACTTCAACTAAACCCTTTTAAAAATACAAAAGAACTTGTCTTTATGCTACCCGCCTTGGTGGCGTAGTTAAATTCCCAATGTTTCATTTTAAAAGCTAAAAACAAAAAAAAAAAAGGAAAAAAAAAAAAGGAAAAAAAGAAAAAAAAAAATTTGGACAAAATTTTAAAAACCTTCTAAAACCCCATAATACTTTTGGTTATAATTATTTAGTTAATTTTTTATAACCTGAGTGGGAAAGAAAGGACATCATGTAAGTAAAAAAAAAATTTTTTGGGGGCATTTTTTAAAAGGTTGCTCTTTTTTTGAAATAAATAGATTTTAAAAGCACGAAAACATCATAAAATTTTAAAAATGTGTTTTGTCATTGAAAAATTGTTTTTGTTCAAAATTCATTAACTTAGTGGGCTACTTTTACAAAGGGAACAATTAACCAAAATTAAATATCGCACACATTGATTTTAGTCAAGAAAACAAAGTAAGAAAACAAAAAGGATATGATTTTTCCCAAAGAATTCAAAAAATTTGGTCTAATAAAAAAAACCCTAATATTTTTTTTTAAAAATATTACTATTCCCTTTTAGCCCAACGGCTTGTAATGGGGTTGAGGTCAGCCGGATTTGGGGGTGATCAGGATCCTCAAAACCTGGAGTGCTCCCATGTTTTTCGGGAACAAGAGGACTTTGGGGGGGAGGGGGTTTGGGAGGTTGATTTAATTTTAGGGGACATTTTCCCCAAAATTGTAGGGGGAAACCAGGAACAGTTTGGAAAAAATTTTAAAGGGGGTTTTGGATTGAAAGGTAAAAGATTTTTGGTTAGAGTGGGAGGGGTTGGGGATTTTATGCCCGGGATGGGGAAAGAGGGCTGCTCGTGTTTGATGTGGAGGGGGTTTAGTTCGGGAGGTTTTAAATAGAGTAAACTAAGGCAGCATCTTGAAAAATAGCAACACATTTGCCCCAAAGGGGGGTTGCAAATTTGTTCACCCCAGCCATGACTGAATTGTCAAACCGGGGCAGCAACCCTCGTCATCATAAGAGGGGGTTTTGAAAGGGTTCTCCCCCCCCCGTTTTCATGGAATGCTCCCCTTTTCCAACTGCTTTTTTTTTTCCTAAACTTTGAGTTTTTAAATTTTTTTCCCAGATCTTTTAAAAATATCACTTTAAAACCCTTTTTGGGAAAAACCCCTTTAAAAACGCTGGTTTGCAGCAATTGAACCAGGTGTGTTTTATATACATTTATTTAAAATGGGAAAAAAGGGGAAATTTTTAAAACATGTCAAGGTTTTAAAATTTAAAGGGGTTTTTTAAAAAATTTAAATTTTAAAATTTTGGGAAAAATAAAATTGTCCCTTATTTAAAAATACTTTTTGAACTTTTAAAAGGGTGTTTTTTTAACCCAAAAGGAACCCAAAACCCCCAACATTTTTTGAAACCCTACGAAAAAATTTTTTTAATTAGTAGGCCAAAAAACCCCAAAATTTGGGCTTAGTGTCCCAAAAAGGGTTTTAAAAGTTATGAAAAAAGGGTATTTTTTTTGGAATTATTAACCCAATAAAGTTTTTTAAAACAGTTATGCCCTGAGCGAAGTGAAATGGATAGACAAATTAAAATAGGAATTTTTAAAAAGAAAAAAATTTCCCTTACAGTTTTTGTCACTTTTGTCCCCGGGCCTACAGAAAGATTGGGCCTAGTTAATTTCACCAAATGTAATACTTTTGGGGTAGCCTACTTTTTACATCTAGTTAGTTTGTAAAACCTTGGTTTTGTAAAAACCCCGTTTGTTCTCAAAAAAAATTAGTAGGGTTTTGATGAGGTGTAAATTTAAATAAAAAATTACCTCTTTAGCGGGGTTTTCATCCCGTTTTGGAAAACGTTGTAGTTGGAAGTTATTTTCCCTTGGTTATATTTTTCCCAAGCTTTTTTTTTTTTTTCGAATTCGTTGTTGCATCATTTCTTGTTTTCTAAAATGTTTTTGAACCCAAGAAAAAGGTCAAGAACACGTTTTTTCCCTTTTGGGAACGTATATGGAAACAAACCTCTTGGGGGACATTTTAACAAAAAGATTAAAGTCGCCCCCAAAATTTTTAAAAAATGACGATTTTTTAGAAAAACTGTTCTGAACTCCCAGAAATAATTCAAAGCCATTGGTTTAAAACCGGGTTTGGGTTCCCCAATTTTGGCCAAATATCCTCCGCGCTTTTTTAAAATTTGGGTTCCCCAGCAATCAGGGTTTCTGGCAGCCCACCCAGGTAGGAATATGGGAAGGTTTTGGGAAACTGATCCCAGGAAACTCCCCAGAGGGAGAGCTCCTAGCAATCTCCCGGGGAAACAACTTTTTTTTTTCGTCTATGGGGAAGGGCCCCTAAGCCCCCAAAACTCTATATTTGGTACAAAAAAACCTCATTTTTTTTGTTATAATGACCGCCTGTTTTTGGAACCCCTTGGGTAAATTTTCTTCTTGCAATTTTTCCACCCCTTGCATTTTTTACAGAAAGGGGGGCCCCCGGGGGGAGTTTCCGTTTGTGTTAGGGGGGGGAAGGGGCTTTCACAAAATTTCCCGATAAAGGCCGGGTATTGGGGTTCCCCAATAAAAATTTCCTACGGATTTAAAATTTTTGGGGGGGTTTGGAACCCGTAGCGGGGGGTTATTATAAGCGGAAAAGCCCATAAGGCAAAAATACACCCCAATTTGTCATGCCAGCTATTTAAAAAATGACCACATTTTTAAAAAATCTTTTTGGTGTACTTTTTCAACACGACCATTTCCCCCCCGGATTTCCCGGGGGGTGTTCTAATTTTTAGTGACTTTTGGAAAACTTCCCACATTTCCCACCATTATTTAAACATAAAGTTGGGAACCCCCGGGTTTCACTAATAAGAAAAAGGGAATGTCCCAAAATTCAACCCCCCCTTTAAAAAAAAAACGCCCTCGCTATAGCCCTCTCCCACTCCTTTCCCGGGATATGGGTTTTTCTCACCAAATCCTAGAAAAAAGGGTCAATCATCATTAAAATATACTTTTTGTTTTTGGGTTTTTTGGAAAAGGGTTTGACTATATCAAAAACCTATCCTTTAAAACCCGGTGCTCGTTTCGGGTAGTTCTTGAAGTTTTTGCTTTTGTCTTTCCATTTTTGTTTCTCTGGTTGCATAGACACATCGTTGGATATAGTTTTTCTAATCGTATTTTCGATTCGGCCACCAGTACTTCCGTCCCACCCGGTGTTCGTCGTTCTCTTACTGCTTTTGACGGGCTAAAACTGGGGTCTGACCATTCTTTTAACCGTCTTTGTTTTGACTAAGAAACCCAAAATTGAGTTTTTCCATACTTTGTTTTGGGAAAAAGAAAAGTTTGGAAACTTGGGGGTTTCCCCAAATTTAAACAATGGGCATTTGCAATTGCTGCGGGAATTAGGTCCCTTAGCTACTAAATTTCCAAAGCTTTTTTTTCTACTTAGTCCGTCATTTTTTCCCGCAAAATTTTTCCCCTGGTCGATGAACATCGGGGTATAATATTAACTAAGCCCTTTAAACCCTTTCCTCTTTAAAACGACCCTGGGGGTTTTAAAACCCAAAAAAACCACTTAAGAGCGGCAAGGGTTTCAAAATTTAATGTGAAGGGTTTTTGCCCATAGGTACAAGGGGAATTTTTTAACACCCCCAAGACCCCTAGAATTTTCTTTTTTTTGTTGTGCTATAAAAAATTTCTGCTTGGTTCATTTTGGGGTGGGATGCGAAAGCCCCAGGGTGTTCTTTACCCTAAACCCTCCTGTGACAACACAACCCGGGGGTGCAAGTTCAAAGCTTGAAAGACATGATAAATGGTTTTTCAGAATCAAAAAAAATTAAAACGGGAGACGAATCAATGCAGTTTTTAAATCTTCCAAAAGGGCCCCGGTCAAAGCGTCTGGATCCACTCAAATTTTTAAATTTCCCTTTTTTTTGCAGCTTATTAGGGGCCCTGCGCTTTTCCTGGCTTTAATTTTAAAATAAACCCCTATGATAAAAGTTTGCCCAACCCTAAAAATGTTTGGAAAGTTCTTGCTTTTTTGGGAAAGGGGTTTTAATTTTGGAGGGCCCTTCGAAAATTTAAAGGATCACATTTTAACCCTTTCGTGATTTATATAATGCCCCGAGGTAATGAAACTGGGGCCCCCCAAATTTGGCATTTATCGTATTTAAGGATAAATTGGCCTGGTAAAAAAACGATTAAAAACTGCCCTTCATCTTTCAGCATTTTTTACCAGCCCTTTTACTAAATTTATTATGTTTTGGGTTTTAAACTAGTGTTTGAGTAGGTTTTAAACCCCTAAAAATTATACCATCCATCATTTTTTGGAAGTAGCCGGGGCTTTTTGGGAGACCAAAAGGCATTCAACACATTTTTACCCCCCTTTTTAAGTAAAAAAAATACCTTTTTTTGGGTTCTTTCGGGTTTAAAACACCCCAGTTGTTATAACCACAAGTCATGCCCAGGCCCCAAAAGACTTTACATTTAGCCCATTTTTTTAAATTTTTTCCATAAAAAAGGTTTGGGTAAATAAAATTTCTGGGGTTTGTTCCCTGCTTTTAAAGCCCATATTTCAACACAAAACGAAATCTGGCTGTCCTGTTGTGGGACTTCTTTTTTACAATCCCCTATAGGGGGGCTCCAGGGTGGATCATGTTTTTCCCGGGGTTTTGTTAATTCCGGCCTTAACTTTTTTTCAACCATTTTTAAAATAGGACTCTTGGGTGAGAAGGTATTTCTGTTGGTTTCTGGATATAGGCTTCGCACCCGGTATAAAATTCGATGGGAAACAAAAGGGGGTAGCAGGAAAATTTTATTCTTTCCCTAAATTTATTCTTAAACTCTCTTTAAGATGGGCTTAAAAAGGGTTTTTATCTTCCTCGAAAAAATGATCTAGTTTTTGATTCATGCGGTTTCGAATTTAGGGGTTGATTACGGAAATTCACGATAGCCTTTCCCTGGATGACCTAAAAAATTTTCTAGAAATAGTCCCTAAAATTCCTTCCCCAAACACTGATATCTGTCACGTCACTTGGAACCTGAAATGAAAACATAGGGTAATATAGAGTAGAATGTGATAGTTAACCACAGTTTTTTAAAATTGGGCTAGTATTTTTTGCCCAAAAAAATTTTTAAAAGGGAAAATTTTTAGTCCCCAAGTTTTAAAGAAAACACTAAAAAACTGTTATTAATATTTATATATTAATATATATATTTTTAA
Organism: Timema cristinae; assembly: GCA_039000515.1. Taxonomy (NCBI): domain Eukaryota; kingdom Metazoa; phylum Arthropoda; class Insecta; order Phasmatodea; family Timematidae; genus Timema; species Timema cristinae. Next base: position 57,608 of record JBCFYV010001784.1, read on the forward strand.
TCTGAAAAAAAAAACTTTTAAAAACTGATTTTATAATCTGAAAAAAAAACACTTTTAACTTATTAGTTTAGCTGAAAAAAAAAACCTTTTAAACGGTTTGTATAATTGAAAAAAAAACATTTAAACCCTTATCGTATAGCTGAAAGAAATCATTTTTAAACTTTTTAAGTATTCCAGGATCCCTTTACAGAGATTCTCTCTCAGCTAACTGTTCCCAAATCCCTTCGCCTACAATTATATTTGAAGGCGGTGTGCTGATAAAAAGGAGCTACGGGAAACCCCCGATATTTTCCGATCGGTTGTTGCCCACTCAAAAAAATCCACTTTGACAGAAACGCCAAGAAGGTCATTGAAAAAGGGTTTGGATTTTCTGTTTGAGTCCCGGGAGCCCCTTTTGTGACCTTAAACCCGGAAAGAAATTTAAAACCTGAAAAAATGAAACCGGTGAAATGATGTTTGTAAAAAAATTTTACAAGTGTTTTAGAAAATAGCACAAAATGAGGTAAAGGGTTGGTGATTTTTGAGTTTTTTGCGGGGTCTAGGGGGGGGAGGATTTTCAGAAATGTTTTGGAATGTTATTTTTTAATGTAAAGGGTATGTAGCTTGTAAAACATTTTTAATTTAAAACTTTTTTTAAAAAGGGTTTTAACTCTTTTAGGTTATCAGCCCCTTTGTCCCTTAATCGGCAAAAAGGTACCCCAAAGCATTTTTCTTCTTAAATTGTCACTTTCTTTGGGTTTTTTAGTTTTATGTAAAAGGTTGGGTTTTCACTCGAACCAAATTTCCTTTCTTTTGCCCAGTCATCATTGAAAAAATTTTTTCAGTGTGGTCGACATTTTTACTCCAACTGAAAGGGAACATATTTTAACAATTATCTGTATTAAAATTTTCAAAAAAAATGAAAGTAAAGATACAACCCACTTCTTTGTGGTTTTTTTGTTAAATTTTAAATAGTTTCAAATATATTTTAGTCCCTTTTCCAGGCTGCTCTTAGCAAGGGTTTCTTGCCAAAGGGCTGGGGCAGCTGCTTCAAAAATTGTTGTTTTTTCCGGTATGTTTTCTTTTTATTTACCCCCTTGCAGTTTGCCCACACCCTCAATTGGATTATAGGGAAAATTTGGCACGGAGGCAACCACAAAACCTGGTGCCGAACCCCGGTACCATTTCATCAAATTTTTGTACCTGCGGGCAAAAAAAAACTTTTACAAAATTATAACATTTTTTTAAAATTTAATTTTTTAATTATTAATGTACAAGGGGTAGGGTGTTTTGTAAAGAAAAAAATTTTAAAGGGAACCTACATTTTTAATGTGGAATCCAAACCCACGGAAAGGGGCCGGGCATTCCCCTTTTACAAGCTGTGAGATTTTTTAAAAAAACTGATAATTTTTTAAATTAAGTAAATCTCAGGTTAAAGATAAAAAATTTCAATCAATCATTAAAAAAAAAATGCGTTTAAAAAAAATGTTACCAAAAATTTAAATTAAATATTTAATAAATCAACTAAATTATTAAAAAAATTTAAAAATATGTATTCAAACCCTAGTTTTTTAAAGTTTTTTTAAAACATTTTCTTTAAAAATTGATTTTTTTTAATTGGGCAAAAAAAGGGATTTTAAAAGTATTATCCTATCAACTGAAAGTTTATAAGATTAAAAACTTTTTTTTAAAGGGGGAAAGGGGGGGTGGTAGAAATTTAGCTTAACTTTACGGCTTAGGGTTATGTATTTTAAATTTTTGACACTAAAATAATGTTTTTTGATTTTTCTCATAATTTGTAAAAAATGATTAGTTTTTTTATTCTCATTTGGTGGGAAATTTCAGTTTTGCGGAAAAATACCCTTGTATGAAAAAAATATTTACTGGGATCTATTAATGATTTTGTTTTAAGGGGCGTAACATGAACATTTTAAATTTAAAATTTAAAAACCCGATTATTGCTATCAAATTTATGTGAAAGCAGGGCCCAAAAACTTTTATTTAAAAAATTAGGACAACCCTTTTTTTTTGGGTTTTTGGGGAAAGCTTTTCTCATTTAGCTCCATTTTTATCCTGAGGGGGCCAACTTTTATTTCGGCTTTTGTTAGCCATGCAGGTAATTTTTCTTTCCTCCAACTCTTTGTGGGTAGTTTCCACCTGTAAAAAATATAGTTTTAAGGGAATAATTTAAAAGGGTGTAATTTTAATTTAAAAAAATTTGGGCGTTTTAAAAGTTTGAATAATGTGTATTTCCTTTTTTGTGGGGTTTTTATTCATCTCCTTTTAAAATTGGTTGTACTCTTGGGTTTAGGGGAGTGTTTTGGCATTACGCCATCAAAAAAGGGCTGAGACAAAACCCAAAACAAAAAAAGTAAATATTAATTATGGGTAAATAACAAACAAACCCGATTCTTTATGAAATCAAACTAGCAAATTTTGGGGGATTTCACAGGACAATTTGCAAAAAAAATGGTGGGAAAAAAGGTAATCGATTTTTAAAAATTTAAAATTTTGAGGACGAAAAATTTTAAATATAAAAAATTGAATATTATGAAAAAAACACCCAAACTAGCAAGCTCTCCTTCAGATTGGGACCAAAAATATTATTCCGGTGGTTTTAAAACAGTGGGAATAGATTTATGTTTCAGTTAATTGTTTTAAATTTTTTAAACCCTTTTTGGTTTGGGTTTTTAAAAAGACCCCAAATGACAAAACGTTTTGACATTTTTGGAAAGATAAGAGTTAATTGTGAGATTTTTCGCTAGTGTTTAGTCGTTTTTTTTGTTTGCTTTGAATATATATAAAGAAAAATGAAAAAAAAATAAATTTTTTTGTTTAGAAGAAAATAATTTGTACAAAAGGGGGAATAAATGTAGGCTCTTATCTTCTTTGAAAATGACCCAAAAAGGTCTAAAAAAACGATGGTAGGGGGGGCCCGGGGTTTTTTGGGGTGGGACTTTTTTGATTTTTTATTTTCGCATATTGTGGGAGGTTCTTGATTAATTGATAAGGGATTGGTTTTTGAAAAATTTTTTTGTTTTGTTAAAAATTTAAAATTGTGATGAAAGGGAGCATTTAAAAAAATGGGGGTTTTCAGCGATACCCTTTTTGGGTCTTTGGGGAAGGTTTAAAAAAAGGGCATGGGATTTGTTAATGGGTGTTGGTTTGGATGAGCTGAGGTTTTTTTAGGTAAATTTAGGGCAATTTATATTTTTTTCTTTTCTAAAATTTAAAATCACTTAAAGTGCTCAGCATAACCCCTTTAAAATGCCCCTCCCAAATTAAATTTTGTATGGGAAAGGGAGCTTACATTCACAAGTTAGTTTTTTAGATTCCACTTTTGTTGTTTTTATTTTGGTTATTGAGATTGGGGGTTTTGGGTTTAAAGGTTTTTTTATTGGGAAGGATTTCAACCCTTTAAACATTAAAAAAATTTTGACCTTTCCCAGTCTTTCAAGACTGAAATCATCGGATTCATAAAAAACACTTTTTACATTTTTTTTAAAACTAGCAATTTTTTATTTTTTTTTGTTTTTGTAGTTATATAATTATTATTTCCGATTAACCCGTAATTTTTAAATTTTGGGTTTATTTTCATTTGGGGCTACCCAGAAAGTAGGCAAAAAATCTGGAGTGAAGAATTAAAAAAATATTTTTAGATATAATTGTATTTTTTTATTTTTTGGTTTAATTTAAAAAAGGAACTGTTTATTTAAAAACAACCCTTTCTTCTTAAGTTTAAAAACCACACAAAATTTTCCCAAACCTCTAAATTTAGTTTAATCATTTTTAAATTAAAATTATTAAATTTCTTTTTAAACAAAAAGAAATATTTAACCTCTCAAAAATTGCTTTGGGAAATTTTTCAAGGGAAAACTTTAAACCTAGATCAAGTTAAAAGTCCCAAAAAATAAATAATTATTTTTCTATTTTCGAATTGTTTTTAAAAAAAGATTTCCTAAAATTTTTTTAATTTGTTATTATAAAATGTCAAAATACAAAGAAAAAAAAATCTTTCCCATTTTTTTCACACAAAAAAAAAGTATACATGGAAAAATTTATTTACAAAAGAAGATATTTTAAACAAAAAAAAATTTTTAAAAAATTTTTTTCACACCATGAAATATTTATTTATTCCCTTAGTGTACCTGGGTTTAGGAGCTCCCAATTTAAAAAATAAAGAAACTGTTTTTTGATAAAGTTAAAGATTTTCCCCGGGTGCGCTAAAAAAAGGGGTTTTGCGCAGTTTGGGCTCTCCCCCTAACGTAGGGAGGTGTCCGGGGAAAAGGAGGGAAAATAATAACATTTTCTTTTCAGTTTTTTTAAATTTTTTTTTATTGACAATCAAACCAAAATTTTTTAATTAATTTTTTTAAAATTTAAAACATTCATAAAACAAAAAACAACAACGAACGCGTCTATTTTTTAAAATTTACTTTTAAATATAACAATTTGTCCCCCAAGATTTAAAAAATACAGCGTGGGTTTTGATTTAAATCGCTTAAAATTCAAATGATAACAGACTTTTTGGGAAAGGGAAACGTTTTCCCAAAAATGCCCAGACCCAGTTTTTTCCCTTTGGGGGGTTTCACCTATAATTGAAAACTTTGAAAAAGTTTTGTGGTTTTTTTAAAACCTCGAGGGTTTACGGGGTTTTTTGGGGGTTTGCCTCCTCCTTCCCTTTTGGGGGTGGGCAAAGCGGTGACTCTGTCTGTGAATATTTTGTGACCCTGCGTTGGTAGAGGGACACTTGAACCCCCGGCGTCCCTGTAGACAGACGACTCTTTCTGGGCGGGTATGCCGGGGTGAGGTTTGCTGGTTGAGGCGTCGTGAAGGGTGGTGGCGGGTGGTTTTTGAGGGGGAAGGGTTGTGGGAGGGCCCGGGCAACATGGGCCCCAATGTCCCCTTTGCGGAAATTGTAAAACAGCGCATTTAGAAAACGCACAGGGAAAAACTTTCGATTTTTTTCGTAAGGTCGTACTTCGGGCGCCTTAACGTGTACAGGTAAAAGTCCCAAAAATTTTTTTTTTAAATTTTTTTTTTTTTTACCTCGACATGTGGGACACCTCTTCGTAATTTACTACTTTGTAAATTAAAATGTCTTTCGCTCACCGCACACTGTTTAAAAATTTTCTGTTTCAAAATAGGCACGACCGCAATTGTATGACCCACAAACATTATATTAAAAATAGCCGTTTTTAAGATGGTGACGTACTGGAAAGGGTTTTTGGGCCGGGGTATTGCTTTTCTCTTAAACGCGTTCAAAGTTCCCCCAAAAGGGGGGGCCCCTGGGTTTTTCTCCGGCACAGGTGAAAAACCAAGGGCTCGTTATTCAGCCGCACAAATCTTCAACTGTTAGAGTACCCAAACGACAGGGTAGAAAAAACAAAAACCCACCAAAAAAAAAAAAAAAGAAAAAAAGGCTATTACGCGTCTCCCCAATTTGTATCGGGCCCCTTTTAATTTTCCACCGGGGTACTTTTGACGCAATTAGATCGCTCAAAATTTTTCGGTCGGCGCGGCGTCAACAATATTTACCCCTGCTTTAAAATTGCCATCTTGATCCCCTTTTTTAAAAAACATCAAAAGGATTCCCTTATATATCCCCTCCCAAAACCCCGGGGTTTTTTTTGACAGCTGAGTCAAGGGGTTTTTTTTTTTCTCCTTGTCTGGAAAGGCTTTTGCAATTCCACCCAGGGGCTTTAGACCCGGGTTTTTATATAAGGATTGGGGGGCAATCAAAATCCCAAAGGCCCTCTGGGGGTCTAAGACCGGTTTTTTAATTTAAAGGGAAATTTTTTAAAATATTTAACATTTTTTTTTTTGGGACGTCGAATAAATATATATTTTTTTAAAAACTTTTGTTTGATTTTGACGCAAACCCCCAAGGAACATATAAAGGGGGGGTGGAGCGGGCAGAACTTGAACAGGGGGTTTTCCCCCCCGGGAAAAGAAATGGGCTATATGTTCACGATGTTTTCAAAACCGGGGGCGAGGGACAAAAATTTTCAAGGTCAAATAAACTTTTAAGGCGTTTTGGGGTCTATAGCCGGGTTTTTTTTTTGTTACGTCAAAAAAAATATATTTTTTAAAAAATCCCTGTTTTTTTTTCGTAACCACCAGGGGAAAAAAGTTACTGAACTAAACCTGAGTGCCCGACGCCACGGGGCCCGCATTTTCCCCCGTTGGAAACCCCCTCAAAAAGTGGTGTGATGGTCTAAGGCCCCTCAAAGGAAAAAGGAGGTCTGGTTTTAAAACTCGTTTTCCCTCCCCCAAACACACTCAATTTGCACACTTTAAAATTTTCAAAATGTCTGGGGGGGGGAGCTTCCCCCAGGGAACAAAGTTAATGAACTAGCCCCGAACGCAAGACGCCCCGGGGCTGCAAGTTTCCCCCATACATTAATAAACAAAAGGTGCGAAATAAAGTGGCAAGTTAAACCCACAATTTAAATATAATTTTTTTTTTTCCCGGGGGATGTTTACGAATTTCTCACAATAAAAACGGTCCCCTAATATTGTACCATTTCCCATTTTTTAAAAACCCCTGAAAGTGTTACATATAACAGTTTTGGATATTTAAAAAGGGCCCCTTTTTACCGAGGGGGGCGTGCCAGTAGTTAGGCTTTGGGAAATAGAATAAAGAAAAAAATTTTTAACTGTTTTTAAATTTAAAAAATGCAAACATTATTAATTTTTATTATTATTAATTTTTACCGCGTTTAAATACCCTTTCTTTTTTATACGCACCCAAACTTGTATTTAAACTGTACATGTAAGCCCCTTTTTGTTGAAGAAGGGACTTTTCGATATAAAAATTTGGGTTTTTTAACAAATTTGGCGGGTTTACAAGGGGAACCAATATACCATGACCCCCTAAAGTTTCTCCAAATATTGTTTTCAATGGGGGCACCCGGGGCCCACACAACACACACCACCATTATAAAACTTAACTATTTGGTGGGAAAGAACGGATTGAACTCAAAAACAATTGAAAATATTATGAAGCTTGCCTATTTTTCTAGAAAGTCCCGATTAAAATTAATCCATGTAAGGATCATCCAAAAAAAAATGGGGTGGGAAGTTTTCCAAAAAGCTTTTAGGAAAATCTGATTTTAAGGAAAAAAAAAAATCAGCATGTTTTGGGGGGGAGGGTTGGTAAAATACCCCTGATCCCCCTGATGGGAAAAAACTAGGCACGCCACTAGTTTAACGAAAGGGTAAAATTTTTTTGTCGAGGGTAGAATGGAACAGGGATGTGTATCAGGTGTTATAATTTGTATGTATTTAAAAAAAACTTAAAATACTATAAATGGTTTCAAAGAGGGAAAAAATTTTACGTTTTTAACCCAAGGGTTTCGAAAACATAGTTTTAAACTTTGTCATATTAAAAAGTCCCAGTTTATAAAAATAAGAAGGGCGGGGTTATTGCCTCCAAGCAAGTGTTTGGGGTTGAGGAGGTGGGGATACAATGTTTGCTACGCAGAATTCTAGTAAAAAAAAACCGTCCAGTGAGCCAAAATTTTTTTGTTGCAGAAAAAGTGTCCAAAACCATTTCCAAGTAAAAGCTTTTTTAAATTTCTCATAAACAAGAAAAAGTATTATAAAAAAAAAGAAAACCCCCCAAAAAAAATTTTAAAAAAAAAACAAAAAAAAAGAAAAAAAAAAAAAAAAAAAAAAAAAATAAAAAAAATTAAAACCGAAAAAAAAATCAAAAAAAACCCCCCCCCCAAAATTTTTAAACCCCCCCCCCCCTAAAAATCCCCCCCCCAACCCCCCCGTCCCCCCCCCCCACCCCCCCCCGGAATTTTGGATAACCCCCCCCCCCCGGTTTATTTGCCCCCCCCCCCCCCCCCCCCCCCCCTTTTTTCCCCCCCAACCCCTTTAAAAACCCAGAAGATAGGGCAATATTCCAAAGTTTAATTTTTAATTTTTGGGGGTATTAACCCTTTAAAAAAAAAAATATTTACCCCAAAAGGATTTTTAAAAAAGGGGAAAATTTTTTTTTAAAAATGGGTCTTTAAAGGGTTTTTAATTTAAAAAAACATTTCCCCCACAAATAAACACCATATAGGGTTTTTTAAATTTTTGGGAAAAATTCGTTAAAAGTTATTTTGATGAATTAATTTTTAAAAACTTGAAAAAATTTTAAAAAAAAATTAATGATGTGGCTCAAAATTTGGTATTTGGGAATGTCTAAAATGACAAAATAACAATGTATAAGTTTTTTGTTTTTTGAAAAAATTTGGGTTTTTGGGGTATTTATTGTAATGCTTTTTTAAAAAAATTTTGGAAAATTTTAAAAAAGGCTTGAAAATTTGTTCTTTTTTTTGATCCCCTTTAACTTTTTTAGGGTTAAAACAAAACTATATCCCGTTTTTTTAACAGAATATTTTTTTTGGGTAGTTTTCTGATGACTGTTTTTTAATAATAAAATTAATCCCGAGAAAAGTTATGTATGTTTTTTTTACCATTTTTTTTACACTCAGGACCTTTCAGTTTTTTTTTTCATAGGGAAAGTTTTAAAAGAATTCAAAAAATCCATTTGTCCCAAAATTTTTTCCAAAATTTTCTAAAGGCTGTTTTTTAAATTTTTTAATAAAACCCAGATGGGGCTCAAAGGGGGCTTGGGCCCCTGGAAAAGGGAAAGTCACCTTTAAATAATTTAAAATCCTTTGAAATTAGCCCAGATAGCCCTAAAAATACTCCAAATAACATCTAGATTTCATTTTAATTTTTAAAAATTTGCTAGAGAAAACCACTTCAAATAACTTCTGCTAGAGGCCCTCTGTCGGAAAAAAAAATTAAAAGGGGAGAAACCCCTCAAATAGCTTTTAGGGGCATCCAAAATTTAAAAAAAAAATTTCCAGGTGAAAAAGCACTTTTTAAAAATTTTTTAAAAAAGTAATTATATATTTTAAATTCAAAAAAGAGGACTGCTCATTTAAAAGCTTTTTGAGAATCCCCATTTTTTTTTTTTAAACGGAAAAGGACCCAAACCAAATGCTTCTGAATGAATCCAAAATTTAAAAAAAAAAAACCCGGGGAAAACAATTTAAAAATTATGGGGGAAGACTACTTAAAAATCATTTTGAGAAAGTTTTACTCAAAAAAGAATAAACATTTTGAAGATTTAGATTTTTGATGGTTTCGAATAAAACGAAAAAAATTTACTAGCCTTCTATAATTTTTTGTTAGGGGTTATTCTTATGAAAATTGGACTGTATTTTAAATTTTTTTTTACTTGTACAAAATCCCTCTTTTAATAAAAAAAAAATCAGAACAAATTTATTTTTGATACAGTTTGGAAAAGGGGGCCCCCTTTTTTACAAAATGGCTGCCGCTGGGGCCCAAAAAAAAAGGAGGGGAGCTATCGAGAGGGACATATTGGGCAGTGATGGTTTAAAACCGATAAAGCTGTTATTTTGGGGATGGGGGGTTTGGGGTAGAAGGACTTATGGGCATAGCTTTTGGGTTCCTGGGGGAGTAGTAAGAAAAAATTGAAATTTTTAAATGAGTTAAGAAACACATACAGAGGTTCCCAAACTGTGCCCCCCGAAGTACTGGGGTGCAACAAAGAAAACCACGGGCGCCGCAGAATTTTTTTTTATATAGGGGAAAAAAAGCGATACTTACATGTCTTAATTTAGATATCTTGTTTCAAAAAACTTTAAAAATAAAAATTTTGGGCTTTGGAAGGGGGGTGGGGGGTTTTAATTTTTAAAAATTTTTTCTTGAAAAAAAGGGGGGCAAAAAAAGTTATGGGAAAATTGGGGCTTCTACCATTTTCGGATGCAAGAAAAATTTATTTTGGCCCCGTATCGAATTTTTGGGGAAAAATTTTTTGGGTGGTTTTTAAAGGGGGGGGGGAGGGTGTAAGTATATTTTTTAAACTTGATCTTTAAAACGGCATAAAGTTTATGGGTGGGAAAATTGCAAAAAGTTTTATTTCCCTTTAAAATTTTTTACATCACTTTTAAATTTTTTTAATTTTAATTTGGTTTTTACTTCCCGTAATAATTAAAAAAAATATATATAAATATTTTTTTATACCCTTTTCCTACAAAAATTTTTATTTTCAGGGGTGTTTTATTGGGGGCGGGAAAAAAAGCAGTACTTTTTATTGGGGTCAAAGAAAAGTTTTGTTTTTCAATTTTGTAAGGCTGGGAAAAAAAAAGAAATAACAAAATTGTATGGAACCAAAACCCCCAAAAGGCGAAAAAACTAATAGTCTTGTTTCGAAGTTTACTGGTGGGGAACGGAAAAACCCTGCAGGAATGGGGAAAATCACGGTCGGTTGGGGATGGGGGGGAGGGGTAGCTCAAATTTTTTTTGGGGGGGAAAAAAAACCTTCTTTGGGATAGCAGTCCTTGGGGAAAAAAAAGACAGGGCACAGTCCGGATTGCTTTCAAGAAAGGAAATTTAAAAAACGCGAGAAAAGGGCTGGCAAATCGTTTCACTTATTTTTTCCCCCGAGCCACAAAAGAAAAAAACGAAAGATTCGAGCAATCCTGATTTGGTTATGGACTTTTGGCTGCGATCGGAAATTAATGAGGGCGATTTAATTTCAATAAAGAAAAATTTTCCAATCACTAAAGAAAGATACAATTTCCCCCAGAAAAAATAAATATAATTGAAAGAAATTTCTGTTGGCCAACATGAAAATCAAATGGAGAGAAAATTTTTCCCCAAATCCCCCCTTTAAATGCCTCTCTTTTGGTTCTGTAAAAAAAACGCAAAGGGAAAAACACCCTGGATTCACTGGTTTTAAAAAAACCCTTCTTTACAAGAAAGAAAATTTAAAACCCGAAGGGTATCCACATTTGGGGAAAACTGAAAGAAAGGGGAAACTAAGGGGAAAAAATGAAAAAATTTAAAAAAAAGGAAAATGCTTTATTTGGGATTTTCATATATCCTGGGAAAAACCTTATTTTTTGGGTTTCCAGTCCCAAAGGGCTTTGGGAGAGAATTTTCGGGCTGGGGAAGTAAATTTTACTTTCTGTGGGTACCCTCTTCGCCCAGAAGATTTGTGAAAAACAAAAAAAGGGAAATATGTTTGGAAAAAAAGAATAATCTTTTTTTTCCCAAAATCATAAGTTTTTGATCAAATTCAAAAGGGGGCAGTTTTAATATATGCAACAAAAAAAACTTTTTTTTTGTTTTTTCAAACAAAATGAATTTTTTATTGAAAGAATTGAAAAAGATGGAAGTATTTCGGGAAAATAAAAAGCTTCCCAAAATTTAAAAATATTTTTTTGGGTTTCTTACTCCCAGAAAAAAAATGGGCCCCCAAAAACATTTTTGGGGCGGAAACTCACGATCCCCCCAAAAATTTTTAAAGGGGGGGCAAAAAGGCCGCAAAAAAAATAAAAACCCGCTCTTAAGTAAACACTTTTTGTTTTTACGTGTTTTTCTTTAAACCACACCAAAAGTATTTTAAAAATTTTAATACATTATGTTTTTCCCGTATAAAAGGTTAAAATATTAAAAATATTTTTTTTTTTAAATATCATTGTTAAATTTACCTGTATTTTAATATGTCTGGAGATTCATTTGAGAATTTTTGCGTATTTTGGGTTTAAAATAGTTTCAAATATTTCGTTACGACTTTTAATAGAGCTTTTGACAATCTATGTTTAAAAAAAGGGGTTTTAATTATGCCATTTAAAACGTGAATTATATTTTTGTTAATAATGACATGGTCAGGGGGAAATTTAATTTAGCTTAGCCAAATTCCCCCAATATTTAAAACATTTTGTTCAAATGTTTTATTTTAAAGTATCAGTAAAATTTTAAAATATGTTGGGTTTTTAAACCTTTAAATTTTTATTTTTAATTTTTTACTTCACTGTTGAATTTTTGTTTATAATTCTAGATCTCCCAGTCTAATAATTTTTTTGATAAAGTCATAGAGTTCATTTTTTTATAAGTGAGGAAACATTATTAAAAAATAATTAAAAAGTGTTACTTTTGTTTGCTTATAAATGATATAGCCCAAAAACAAAATTTTTGCCTAATATGGGTTTTTCTAAGCTATTATTGTGCTAGGGGGTAATGATGTTGTTGAGAAACATATTTGGGATAAAGAAGGTCAAATTCCCAGATGGGGAATTTTTTTTAGGAGTAGGGCCTATATCAAATAAACATTTTTTAAAGGGGGTATAAGAAAAGTTTCCTGTCACTGCTGGCAAAAAGATAATTACCTATACAAGTAAAATTTTGTTTGGACTGATTAAAAAGTGTTTTCTTTTTAATTAAAATTGGGGAGGAAAAATTTCCAAGAGTAAATTTTGTTAGCACGTAATATAAAAGTGTTACTTGTAATTAATTGTGACGGGAAAGTTCCAAGATATATTTTTTTAGGATGTGATATAACGTTACTTGTAAATTAAAATTTTGCATGATATACAAAAAATAAAATTTTTTTTTAGGACGTGAAAAAAACAGTGTTTTCTTTTAATTTAATTGTGAGGAATGTTTCCAAGAGTTTTTTTTTTTTTTTAGGGGGTGATAAAACAGTGTTTCTTGTAATTTTAAATTTTGCCAAAGGGTATGGCTAAGTAATATTTTGTTTTGGGCGTGATGTAATGGTGTAATTAAATTTGGGGGAAATTTTACCTAAAAAATATTTTCAGGGTGGCCACTCATCGGGGAAAAATTTGGGAAACCCCAAACACGGAAAAGTGAGTGAATTTTGGGCCCTCTTTTGAGAATTTAAATAGTTTTAAAAAGTTTTTTGGGGAAAGCACTCCAAAATTTTTTCATGGGGGAAAAACGCTTTAAAAAAAAAAAAATTGAAAATTTAAAAAATTTAGGAAGGAAAAAAAATTTAAATTTAAATTCTAGGGGGAACCAAATCTCAAATTTTCTGGGGGAAAGGGTCACCCAAAAAACTTGGGAAAAGGGGTCTAAAATTTTCAAAAAAATTTTTTGGACAGGCCTTTTAAATTGGTTTTTAAGGGCATTCAAATTTTTATAAAAAATTTTTGGGGCCCAGTCCCCGGATCCCCCTTTGGGCTTGGGGGGTTTGTTTTTTTTAAAAAAAATTCCTATACACCCCAACAAACCAAAAAAGTTCCACCACCCCCACCGGGTTTTGCACCTTTTGTAAATGTTAGGCCATGAATACAAAGTTTACTTGCCTAGTCTTGCCATGTACTAACACCCCTTTCGTAAAATAATGGCCCTTTTTACCCAAACCCTTTTAAAAAAAATACGTTGAATGTAGGAATATCATTGGGTTACCCTTTGTTTTTTAGTGGGGAGGGGAGGTCCTGTCTATTTGGTGGATCGTGGTTTAAAATTTTTTCCCCAAAAGGAGATGGTCAGCAAAACTTATTTTTTTAAATAGGCGCACAAAGAAATTTAAAGTGTTCTAATAATAATTATTGAAGATGATAGTAATAAGAATTGTGGGAGTACTTCAATCTGTGGGGGTATAACCCTGGGTTTGAGGGGGGTGGGGGAAAGGGGGGCCATCGTCCCCCCCGAAAAAAAACCCGGGTAAATTTAAAAACACCCCCCCCCCCCCCGGCCCGTCAAATTTTATTTTAAAAACTCTGATATTACGAATATGAAGTTGAAAGATCTTACATTAAAACCAAATAACCCTTTTATATGTATCCAATTAACTAAAGCTTTCCCGGGGAAAACCACTTCAAATAGTTTTTTGGCATCAAAATTTTGGGGAAAAAGATAAAAAAAAATTTAAGCTGGACGTTTAAATAGTTCTGGCAGCATCTAAAAATTTTAAAAAATTTTTTAAGGAAAATCCTTTAAAAAAATTTTTAGAAAAATCTAAATTTTAAAAAAAAGTAAAAGGGGAGGCTATTAAAAATAAACTTCTTTTAGGGATCTCATTTTTAAAAAAAAATTCCGGGAAAAATGCTACTCAAAAAAAGTTTCTAGGGGAAAATTCAAATTTTTAGAATTTGGGTTGGGGGGGATACTCTTAAAATTTTTTTTTAAAAGAGTTATTTCATTTTAAAAAAGGGGAAGGACCACTTTAAATCAGGGGCAGGGAAAAAAAACGGTAAGTGGAGTTTTAGAAGGGGGTGATTGGGTTGCCCCCCTTGGAATAAATTACCCCCTTTTAGAGTGTTCACACCCTTTTGTATTTCTAAAAATTGAAGCTAAAAGAGTTGAAAAAAACTGCAAAAAAACTTCCCAAAGACATTTAAATTTTTAAAAAAATGTGTCCCTTCCAAAAAGTTTCTAGAGACATCCAATTTTAAAAAATTTTTTAGGAGAGAATCACTCCAAATAGATCAAGCATGCATAAAATTTTCAAAAATAAATTTCCCAAAAAGCTTTTAAAAACAGTAGGGCCCCCTGGCTTCTTTTTGGGGGTTGGCTGACACTCACAGCTGACTTTTTGACAGTCAATATTTTAGGTAATACCTAAATTTTGACCGTCAGAAGGGACACTGCTAAACACATGGTTTTTTTTCAGTCAAATTGGTTTTTCGTAGGGGTACATTTAAATTTGGGGCTGGTACTTTTTCCCAAAACGTCCCCGCTTTTCAGCTGTGAAAAAGTCAGTCAGCCCCCAAAAAAAAGTCAGGGGGTACTGTAATTCAATTTAAAAAAAAAGATCAAGGTGTAAACTTTCAAAAAAATTAAAAATTTTTTCAGGAGAAAAACAACGTTTCTAAGGCTACTTGTGAGTGATATGAATAGAGAAAAATGAAAATTCTTGTTTTTTTTTATTGTAATAGAAATAATAACTTCAATATTTTTTATGAATTCCTTTAAATTTTTTTCTTAAGAACATACCTTTTTTGCTCTGGGTTTTTACAATAATTTGGTTTACCTTTTTGCTGTATATTATTATATGATTAGAAAAATTTACCAATATTTAAAATTTTTTTTATTTGTTTAAAAAAAATTTGAAAGGATATTTTTTCGAATATTTAAAAAAAGACACCCGAACAGGGGAAATTTAAACCCCGGGGCCTTTAGCTTTGTACCCAATGGTCCAGGGAAACGTCTCGTGTCCAGGGAAAATTTTTTACTCATATTTTTAAACAGGGGTTATTATGGGTGTTTCGGAAATCGTTTGGGTACCCTTTTGTGATTAAATTTTCTAAAAAAAAAACACAAGCTATCAATAATGTCAAAGCGCACGTTTTTAATTTTAATTGGGAAAATTGGTTTTTAATTTAAAGGGTGGCAGACATTCACAGGAAAAGTAAAATAAATTTATTTGTGGAAAAAAAAAAAAACCGGATACAAAAATTAAAAAACCCAACGTTTGGCCCTTTGCGAGTTTTTTTTTTTCAATGTTTAACTTGGGGGGTTTTTACTATTTTATGGTTTTCACTTTTGTTACCAGTTGATTTTTTTTTTTGGGCCAGTTTTTGGGTGTCCTTTATTTTTTTTTGTTCTGGTATGTATTTGGGTTTACAGTCCTAGTTACCTATCTTCAAATATTTTTTAATTTTTGTTTCCCATCAGTTTGGGTGTTTTACCCATTGGGCCTACTATTGTCAAAAATTCGTCTAAAATATTCCCGCGTTTTCGATTTCTTGGGCTGTCGATCACTTTGGCCACCCCCGGGTCACCAAGTTTTTTGTCGAAATTTTTCTTATGCAAAACCCAAAATTGGGCCCACCCTTCCCTATTTAAAACACTTTGCCCTCCTATCATGAGCTAACCCAGTGGGTCCTACTAAAGGGGGGATACTTGACCCAACCATCATTTTCCCTTCCCAAAAATTTGTTACTTTTTTTTCGACCAATTGGCTCTTTTTCACAAAGGTTTCCCACTCGCCTTTGCCCAAAAGGGGTTTTGACATTGCTTTTGGCCCTGACAGAAGTGTCTGTAAAAACTTTTCCACACATGTTAACCAGTGTGTTGTCAAACGGTTTTTTTCCCAAAACTCCCAATTTTGGTTTTATCATTTTCTTTTCCCCTTTTCCACCCAAGCATGAACTTTTTCAACCCGTTGTTTTCCAAAACGTGTCACAATGTCTCATTAACCTTCCAGATATTTTTTACGCATCGCCGTTTGTTGATGCCAAATGAAGCAAAATTTTAAAACCCTTTTCAATTTTTGTTTACGAATTTCAAAATAGTACTTAGCTAATTTTAAAACATTTCATTTAAAAGGCAATCAGTCCCTAGTTAAATTTAAAATTTTATCTAAATTACACTTATGTATTTCGGTTGAATTTTTTTTTAAATTTTTTTCTTACTTAAAAAAAATTTATTTAATATCATTTTTATTCACATACTAAAAAAGTCAATATTTTTTTAGAGTTTTCCCGGCCAGGGGAAAGGGGGGGGGCCCGGCGGGATGGGGGGGGGGTGGTTTTTGTGCAATGTCCCCCCCCCTGCATAAAAAATAGTAATTTAAAAATTTTTAAACCCAAAACTTTAAAGTTTTAAAAGAATGACTGATCTAAAAACCCTTTCCTTTACCCAAACTTTCCCACACGACCCCAAAACAAAATTAGGCAACAGCTCTTTCAAATTTGCTCCCAGAGCAAAACAAGTTGTTTAAAATTTTAAAAATTTTTCAGAATTTTATACTATTAAGTTTAGTATTTTTTTTTTTTTATTTCTGAAACACTTTAGACCCTTTTACAGTAAGTATTTTTACTTTTATTGGGGCGGTGACTTTTTGTTTTTTTGTTATTTTTGTACCAAAATTACAAATTAATTTTAAAATTTATGTTAAACGGCAGTACTATTATTAAAAAGATAATAAATTAAATTTATTTAAAATTTTTTCCCTTTAAGGAAACCTCTTGAAAAACATTTTTTAACCCCCCCCTTCCCCCTTTTTCTCAACAGCAAAATTATTAAATTTAAACTTTGAAGGAAACCTTTTGAAAACCCAAATTTACCCCTACAATTTCCCTTGGATATACCCTTGAGCTAGAAGTTTTGAGTTTAAAAATATTTGTCCTTCTAACGATAGCATTTTTTTCCACCAAAACCCCCTGTTAAAAATTTCCCGTTAGGGGTACTAATTTCCCCCCTTTTTCCCTTTCTCTTATTTTACCAAAGCGAAAGTTAAGTAGAGTGAGAGGTAAAGATACTGTCTCCCCCCCTTTAAAACCCGGGCCCCACGGGGCACGACAAAACCCATAGTACAAAAATCTTCGGAAAATATCTTTTCCCTAGCAGCCTTGCAAAAACGTTAAGCAAAACCCCCCCCAAACCTAGAGTAAGGGCCCCCCGCACACAGGTCGACTGGGTTTTTTCAAAAAGCGAGTTTTAAAAACCGGGTTTTTACAGAAAAGGTTTTTGGGGACCCCTTTTACGGGGTTTGGGGAGGGGGGGAGCCCCACATGGGGGCAACAGAAAGGGGCCCGGTTTTAAATCATTTTCCCAAATGGTCACTTGCGATTTGGCTTGCCCGGGCGCGAAACAGTTTCGGTTTCATTTGTGAAATTGTTGAAGACGTTTTTTCCCCCCGTTTTTATAGCAATATTCTTATTTTAAAACGTTGTTATAGCGTTTTTTTGACAATTTTTAAGTGGTTTTTTGGTCAACATTTTGAAATGAATGATCAAACGTGAAATAAAAAATTCGTTTAAGAGGTGGAAAAGCGTGAAGTGCTATATAATTATAAGCTTCCTGGGTACTCCAGGAAAGACATCACTGAAAAAGCATGGCAAGAGGTGGCAGCCGAAGTACAAATTACAGGTATGTAGTGGTATTTATTTTATTTATTATTTTTGTTAGGTATTAATTTAACAACATTTAACAACATACACCACTAATATTGTTAATAGATAATATTAATTAATAATATTATTCCTTATTTCTGGTACAGTGTATTTCCATTGCCAGGGTACAGATGCACGAGAAGAAAGAAAATAGTTTGCCAAATAATTCCTTAAAGTAGCCGCCGAAGAACCGTCATGTATTACAAGTTGTCTTGTCATGTTGATAGCTACTCTCGCAATCTCGTTATCTTCTCCCGTAGCTGGTGGCCTGTAATCAATCCCCTCTCGTTTACGTACGTAGTTTATGGAGGACGCAAGCAGCTTTTACAATGTCATTCACTGTTCCTGCTTTTCGACATCGTATGGGCTCATTTAATACCGCAATCTTTTCTGCTGCCATTCCAAAGGCACATTCAATTGTTTTCCTTCCACGGCTCAATCTGTAATTGAAAATCCTTTTCACATTGTCTAAGGTTCTTTTTGCATAGGGCCTCATTAAATTGCGTGACAATGGGAACGCTTCATCTCCCACAAAGTAGTAAGGAAATGGACGGTTTGTTTCATCGTATCTCAACGGGAAGGCAAAGGTATGTCAAAACCCCTATGGGCCATCCAGAATTCATTGCACTGGCGTTGAAAATACCTCCATCACTGTTTCTTCCGGCGTAACCTGGTTCGATCATTGTGAAAAGTCCATCTGCATCACAGCACGCAATTAGTACGGTAGAATGGTATAACTTGTAATTGTAATTTGAGAACCAGTGTTTGGAAATTTCTCTATTCGGATGTGCTTCCCATCCACAGCCCCAATGCAGTTTAGAAGGTTCCATATCATCTCAAAACGATCAGCAATTATTTTCCATTGATCTCCTGCCGGTATAGGCATATATATTTCATTCAATACGTCCCAGATTATTTTAGTAGTATCTTTAACAATAGCTCCAAGTGTGGTCTCCCCTCTTGCAAAATATAAAGAAAGTGACACAAATGTGCATCCTGTTACCAAGTACCTGTAAAAAATTAAATAAATCTAACATAAAAATGAAAAACATAAATAAAGATTATTTTTATTTTAGTGTTACTGTATTTTAACATAATGTGTAACTGTATTCGTTTCATTGATTTCAGCGGCTGAGTGCAAAGAGAAATGGCGTATACTTCGTACAGTTTTCTCACGTAAACTGAAGCCTCCGCCAAGTGGATCCGGAAGAAAGAAAAAGGCATACTATTTGGCAGATGCCATGCAGTTTTGTGTGCCATTCATAAAAGCGTTGGCTCCTCCCTCATCCGGAAATTTGCCACAAATACCACAAAAGAAACACAAAGAAATATTTGAAAATTTAGAAAGATTTTGATGATGAAGGGGCTCTTTTTGAAGATTAAATCAACATGGGGGGCAATCCTCAAAAGCAAAAATCGCCACCACCCCCCCAAACCACCACCACCTATGATACAAAAAACCCAACCCACCCCCCCCCCCCCCCAGCATCACCTGAGGGAACAGTACTCCCCAAACCAAAAATGACCCTAAGAAAACCTAAAAGCCCAGAAAAAAAATGGGTGGTGGACGCAGAAAAAAGGTGGCTGAGTATTTCAAACCCAAAAAAAACAAAACAGAAAAAAACCCTTGCTAACGTAAAAAGCAAACTAGCTCCCCAAAAAATTTTAAAGGAAAGGGGCCCCCAAAATTTTTTTGTTTTTACTGAGCTTGATGCCTGAAATAAAAAGGGAAATTTACTTTTTTCCCTCAAATTAAACTTTTCAAGCAAAAAATTTTTCCCAAGCGTCTTTGAGAGAATCAACCCCACCCACTGCTAAAAATTCCTTTATAAATTTATCACAATTTGACTCACCACAGTCGGATTAAAACGCATACCTCTGGCATTTCGCAAAAACCTCCAAACCCTTTCACAACCCCCAACAATTTCTCCCCCGGTTTCAGAAAAAAATTACAGGAAACAAGCATCCCCCCAAACACACCATTTTTAAACAGACTTTGCAGGGGCTCTAAAACCCCAAAAAACAAATTAAAATAAAAGGGAAAAAAATTTTTAACTTCAATACATTCCTTTAAAGAATGAACAGAAGTGAAAACTTTTTTAATTTTTTACTGTTTTTTTTAAATTTCTTTAAATTAGACTTTTGTTATTCTGTTTTTTAAAACCCCAAAAAAAATGAAAATAAATAAAACTTCCCCTCAAATGTTTTTAATATTCTTTCTTCGGGCAGTCAAACACTCTTTTCATTTTGTGTCCATTTTCTGATGGTAGGAGAAACCCAAACTTTACCAATTCCGGGGTAAGAATTTTTTGGACATTCGAAAAAAGCTATAAACTTGGTGTCTGTTTTATTTTTGTTCTGCTGAAAACAAAACACCCTGCCCCCCTTTTGTTTTTTTCCCCATATATAAGGACCCCCGGAAAAAATTTCCCTTCGAAACTGCTCTTCGTAGGGGGGCGGAAAATTGATAATAGTAAAATAATGTCTTTTTCCCTCTGAACTACTACTTGAAAATTTTGGGCCCAAAAACTAGCTTAAAGAAATTTATACTAAACGTGTTTAAAATCGCAAAAACTCTAAAATTACTATGGGTCTATGAAACGTCGACTAAATTCAAAACCCCAAGTCGCTTTGGGTGGCGGACGAAGAACATAAATCGTTTGCAAACCAGTTGCACAAAAAATTCTGATTGAAACCCCGGTTTGGGAAACCGTGTTGCAAAAAAAAAGTGCCCCCGTGTGCGGGGGCCAAAAGTTTCATGTCTGTGGGTTTGGCTTTGTTTCAAAGAGGCATGGCTCGAATGTTCAAAAAAACCGGGACGGGGTCAATGGTATTTCTTTAATTTAAAAAAAAGATTTTGGGGAACACATTTAAATATATTTTAAATCGAATGGGGGGTCCAAATAAATAAAACTAATTTTGATAAGTTAATTTAAATTTTTAAATTAGATTTTTTAAGCGCCTTATAGGACTAATTTTTTCTTTTTTTACTTTGGAAAACTTTCCCCCCAAAAAAATAGTAGACTAAAGTTAAAAAATCAAAAATCAAAAAAATTTTGTCCATCTTTGGTGCCTATGTTTTTTAAAATTTTATCGAAATAAAATCAATCTGTCCAAATAATTTACAAGAAACAAAACCCGAAAAAGGGCATTAAATTTTAAACTTTTTATCTTTAAACAAAGAACTTAAAAAAAAGATACGTAAATAAAGTTTTTTTTTAAAAAATGTCAATTTAAGGTGGAACAACAAAAAAAAAAAAAGCTCTACAATGAAAACACCTTTTGGCAATTTTGTTTAAATTTAAATATTACAAAAAACATTTAAGTGGGGAATTGTAGAGGACCGCGAGAAAAAATGTTTAGTTTTTAAATTTCAAAACAATTTTTTGGGCCCAAATAAATAAAATATGTTTCAATAGAATCATGGAGTTTCATTTCTTCACATTATTATGCCAATAGTTTTTGGGATATCTGTCATAAGCATGGCGGTATTACCAAAAAAAATCTTTTAAAAAAATTGGAAAAGTTTCATTATATTCCGGACACCATTGACAGATATTCAAGAACTATCAATATCACCATGTGGAGAAAATTAAGCTCCATGTATCTATTAAAGCAATATTCTATTTATTTTGACCAAATATGGTTTGCTATATAAACTGAAAAACACAACTTTTCTCGCGCTCCTACATCTTCTCCTTAAGGCAAAAAAGCTCCTTAAACTTAATCATGTCCATCTTGAAGTATTATAATAGCAATATTGCACACCTAAAAAATAAAATGAATTAATACAATATTTACACAAAATAAAACTAAAAATATAAACTCAATTAAAAATAATATAACCATTATACCATTATAATGTAAACCTTGTTTTCATGAAAATTAAATTTAAGATAAAATATTTCTAGTACAGTTATATTAATTATGAATTATACGTTTTTGACCAATATATTATTTTGATAAGAATTGGAACTAATAATCAACTTAATATGTTTTTATATGCTATGCACAGCAAATTTGTTAAATATATTAAGATAATATTATTAATAAACAATTTAAACATATTTAATGATATATAGATTAATTTAAAGATTAGTAAATAGATTTAAATTCGATTCTCTTATGTTATTAAAAAAAATTGTGCCTTACCATTCGTTTGGTCTCTTTCTCAAACCAATGATGAAGAATGATTATTTTTAAATATCAAGATATTTTAATTTCAATGTATCTCGCAACATTTTCAATGAAACAATCTGAAATGTCTTTAATTTTATACAAAACTTAATCAATCTGAAACTTAAATAGTTAAAATAAGCATAATTTTCATGTAACTAATATTAATATGCATTGTTAATGTCAGCCAATTTTTAAATCAGTGGAATTAAATATTCAATAACGAACACAAGTTTAGCACTTAAATATTTCATGACAAATAGTAGGCCCACATTATGTAATTAATTGTACCTCTAATAGAATGAGAGTAAAAAAATCACTTTCCCAAATAATTAATGAATAATTAAAATAAACACAATATCCGCGTCAAAAAACCTAGCAGAGGTTGTAGGCTAATATAGTTGGTACAGCCATCAAATAATCCAAGAATAATAAATAAACCATAATCTTATCTATATTAGAAAAGTGTGCGAAGTAAATTTGTTTTCCGATTTGAAGCAATCTTGAATTGACTGTATGAAATAATCTAGGAACCGAATCGAAGTTCAAAAATATTTTGTTGATAATTATTATTTCGTGCTTGCAAGAGTGAACATACTTAAGTATTTTAGCTTTCAATATGTTTATGGTGAAGCAATTAAACTTTTGAGTTTTGCAAACCCCTACTAGATTCTATAAATGCTTTAGTGCTATTACTCAATAATTTAACCCAATTAATTTAAAATTAAATAGTAAGATCTAAAGTATCCAACCAGTTACTTGTCCGTTAGTTATTCCTCAGTTTTTTTCAAGTTCGGATGTTCTTTACCACCATTTATCAGTTTTCTTTTGGTGTCTCTTTAGAACTTGACAACATCTTAAGTCCATGCCTTTCTATAGCTATTAGAAGACATTTCAGTAAATATTGTTTGTGATTTTCACATTCCATAAGCCAAGTAGGAAAATATTTCATAGTATTAAAGATAAATTATTTTGTGATAATTTCTAAAAGTTGACTTTAATGACAAATGCTGTCGAAGATTCTACAAATTTTCGTAACTGGAAACTTACATACACTCCATAATTCAGCAGAGGCTGGAGTTAGTTGTCCTAGGTCCAAGTTTGTTGAGGAAATTTGTAGTTTTGTATGCTCTATAGTGTGTAAGAATTTGGGCTTGAAAAAAACGTGAGAATTTTGATCCAGGAATTTTTCCTTTCAAGTTGGCATTGAAATTTGTTCAAACATGTTTGGCAGCATAACCTGAAAAATATGAGGCGTTATCTTCCAATAGTTTGTAAGAGAAATATCAGTTGTGTTTTTCTATATTAGAATTGGCTGCTGATATTGGCGTTAGATTTTCTTTAAACTACCATTTTATTAGCTCTCGTGCAGCCTGAGTAGTATTAACATCACTACTGATTTTTGTGAAGTTAAACTAAAAAAATCGATGTTTCTTAGTGGTATTAAAAACAAATCTGTCTAGGGAGGAGCTCCTTTAAAAAAAATAGCTTCTAGAGCAAACGGTCAAAATCATTTGACCTTAAGGAAAGCATTGAACATTTAATTTAATGAGGGGGCCGCATTTCAGAAAGTTCAATATTGTCAGCATTTTAAATGGGAAAATCTCAATTTAATATCTTTACTATAGTAAAAATAAAATTAAAATTACACATAATGTTAATACTTACCCTATTTTTTTAAACCCCAAAAATTTAATTTTTTTGTTTGCATCAAATGTATGAGTGGATTTAGATCTCTTGTTGAAGTCAAGTTCAAAAATAGATGACAAATGTGAATCGGTAAATGTGATCGTTCGGAGGTTTGTTCCTTTTCATGAGTGAAAACACACTTGTATGCTGACAAATATTGTACATACTTTGTAATGATATTGATTTGCATCCCTCTAAAATAATGTAAAAAGTCATGTATGAAGGTTAATTTTTCTTTTAAAGTAACATATGTAGAAAGTAGATATCCTTCATCCATGAAGAAATACGTGTTTCTCAGAAAAAATGTGAAAAGGATTTCACCATTAAAATATATTTTTTATACAATTTTTCCCCGTTAAAAGAAAAACTCTGCAGCATTTGGCAAAGGACGCCAATTCCCTATACCAATTAAGAAGCTAGCCTTCACAACACCTGCGCCAGGACTCTTTCTATTATTTTTAGTTTTTACACTGTTGACGAAGGGAGCAAGAGGCGGGGGGTTTTCATATAAAAAACATTTGTGCGTATGTTTAAGGCATCCAAGAAACCACACGGACAAGCCCGCACAAGCAACTCACACAAGTCAGTCAGGCACAAGAAAACGCAGTTAGGGACTCACCTAGAGCCATCGAACTAAAGAAAAAAAAGTAGGGGAGGGCCACCCAAATAACTTCTAGATGAAAGTGATTTTGAGTATTTTTTACTTGAGGAGCGCTACAAATTGTTTTGAAACCCTTTTGGTTTTAAAAAATTTTTTTTTTGGCAGTAAAGAGCACTTCAAATATTTTGCAAAAGGGAAATTTTAAATAAAATAAACCCAGACGGGGATCATTTCAAATAACTTCTAAGAAGATCCAATTTTAAAAAATACCCCCGGTGAAAAACCACTTCTAAAGTTTCTAGAGGTATATAATTTTTGAGAACTCAGGCGAGGATAATCTAAATAGCTTATAGTAGCTTTCCCAAATTTCAAAAAATATCTGGTGTACTAAGATCTTTTTCAAATAGCTTACGGGAAAATCGAAAATGGGGGGAGAAAAAAAACCCAGAGTAAAGGTCTAATTAAAATAGTTTCTAACCTTAGAGGAAATCTGAATTTCAAAAATTTACCAAAGGAGGACTACTTTAAATTGCTCTTAAAAACTTCAAAGTTTAAAAAAATATATATTCGGAGGGAGAACTACCTAAATAGTTTTTAAAATACACAAATTTCCGAAATTGAGGTGGGAAACCACCCCAAAATTTTATGATAACGAAATGGGAAGAGGGGGGTTTTTGGGGTATGACTTTGGGCTCTCCGGTACTAAATTAGCCTTCCTCAAGTTGAAATTTCATACCAAACTAATATTCTTGAAATTGAAGCTAAAGACTTACATAAAAAAATTTTCTAATTGTATTCAATTTTCAAACATGTAACTGATAGGGGTCTTTTAAAAAATAGTTTCTAAATGCATCCATTTAAAAAAATTGCTGGAATGGATGTAAATAGATTACTAAAAGACAACAAATTTTTAAAAAATCCACATGCAATAGTTTTTGTGTAAATGCATATTTCTACCCGACTTTATCACAAAGTTGTTTGGCATATGATCATCTTTTAAAATATAATTATAAATGTAAAAAAGCAATTTTTTTTTAATGCTAATTTTAAAAAAAACTGGGTCCCGTACCATGTTTTATTAAAAAATTGGAAAAAAATTATCACTTTTAAAAAAATCTAAATAACTGGTCCGTTAACAATGGAAAAAAATAATATGGGCAAAATAGGCCTAGTAGAAAATCAATATATTAAAAATTTTAATTTAACCCGCTTCGGGGCCCAAACGTGGTCAACCACTACTTTATTGTTGAACTAGACTGCTGAAAACGAAGATCCGAGGTTCACCCCCGGTTTTGGGTGCACGGGGGGGTTTTTTTTTTTCCCCTAAGTGGTTTTCCACTCTCCCTCCACGAAAATTTGTGGATAAATTTTTCCTCTTTTTAACCCTTATTAATCCCTAACCCATTAGTGTAATTAGTACTGGGGGCGTATAGACCGAACAGGTAGTGATACCCCAAAATTTAAAAAATTTTAAAAAAATTTAAATAAATGACTAAACATTTTGTATACATTTAATTTATTTATTTTTTAAAGTACCTGACCATTTAAATATTATCAATGGGGAAAAAAGTCAATTTTACTTTTAAAAAGATATGTGTAGCGCAATGTTTTCCAACCTTTAGGTCACGACGTGTTTAGGGTAGGGGCGCAAAGTTTTTGAGGTTTTTTTTTAAAAGATTAAAAACAATTATAAATAAATTCAAAATTAAAATATAAAAGTCCCTGGTTAAAAAAAATAGAAACTGTCAAGTTTTTTTTTTGCTAGTTAAACCAACTCCCGGCAATAAGCTTTCTTATATTTGGTTGAATGGCGCGGGAAATCAACTTCCCAAATATCGACCAGGGCCCTTGAAATTTTCTTTTGCGACCTTTTAGTCCTTCATTTAACATTAACTAAGAAATTTCATATAATTAAAACAAGGTTTTGTGAGCAAGCGGGTTTAACATTACCTTGTTTGGGGTTTTGGGTTTTTTGGTATTTGGGAAAACCAGCCGAATCTACTGGTGATTTTTCCCAAATTATTTTCCATCTCCCTCCATGAAAATAAAGGTCATTTACTTTTTTTAAACCCTTCTACCTCAAATTTTGTAATTAAATGTGGATATGCCGGGGGGTACTAAGACGAAGTGAAAACTTAATCTTAAACCAGGATTATAACGCTTGAAGGGTTTTAGTAACTCTGGGTTTCCAATTTTTTTTTACGTCCCTAGGCCCATATTTTAATAAATATGATTACCCAACTATGAAAAGCTAACCTTAAGAATTGTAACGACAATCTTTTTATTATTTTTTTAAGCGTGACAAATGACCAAAAATTTTTTATTTATATTGAATTTAAAAAACCCTGACTAAGGGTTTTTTTTTAATTTTTTTTTTTAAATCCACACCATTATTGTGATGAAGTAAATTCGATGTAATAGGTCTACATGAGGGGTTTTATCCTATATTAAAATCTTGGCAATGCAAACCAATTTTTTTCAAGCCAAAAATTTTCTAATTTTTAGTATTTAAAAGGGTTATGAAATTGTTTTTCCATTGACCCCACGGCCCAACCGGGCCTTTCGCATTTTATTAACCCAAAACTCGAATAGAAAAGAGGAATGTAAGTTTTTTTAAGAAAGTCCCCCCCTATTTACGATCAGGGAGATTAGAAAACAATATAAAAAATAAACACCCTAAACCCCACACAAGGGGTTGAACCCGAGTTCTCCGCACTGACAAAACCGGGCTAGAGGCCTGATATTTATTAAATGTACCTACTGATCCGGGTAATTTTAAAATTTTTAAACTTTACATAAGTCTTAAGATAAGTGCAGTTTAAAATTTAAAACAAAAATATTAACTCTACCACACCAAAACTACTACCAAAACTAAAAAAATTGGGAAAAAGCCCCAAAAACTTTTTTAAAATTTGAAACAAAAAAATTACATATTAATTTTTTAGACGTTTAGTTTGTTAACAAGAGTTTATTAAATAAAAAAGTAATTTAAATTCTAGACTAAATTCTAAACTAAAATAGAATCCATCCCTTTTCCAGACACATTTCCTACTGAAAAGGTGATTGTGATTGATCAGTTTTCCGCACCCGTAACAGGGGAGAGTCCTAATTCTCATCTTAATTTTGGGTTTTCCAGTGACAGGGGGAAACAATTTAGTACGCAGCAGGAAAGTAATTAGGGTTTGGTTCTACCCCCTACGGGAATTGCGAGACATTTTCTAAAAATATACATTAACTTGCCCTCCACAATTAGTCAGGTGGAGTCCGACGCCTTAGCTCATCGTTACCGGTCCGCCTGCTGAGCAAAGGGGGCCCCCCAATTCGATTCCCGGCATGGTCGTAAAATTTATAATTTGTGAAATGTGGGATTGCCCTTTCATAGTGATAAGTCAATGGGTTTGGGGCTGGGGGGGGGTTGTGTTTTTACTTGATTTAAGAACATTTATCCTTTTTCACGAGTTTTAGTTTTCCTAAAAATGCCAGTTCAAAAATCATATGTTGAGGGGTTTTGGGGGTTGCCAACACTGGGAAAAATATCACTTTTTTTTTTTTATAAATGTAAAATTTTTTTAAATTTCATGTTATATTTTAAATGTAAAATAATCTAAACTTAAAAATTTTTTACATTATTTGATTTTAAATTTTAAAAATTTTTTTTTTCACCAAATCCCAATGAATATTTTAAACCAAAATAAAAAAGGACATTTTTTTTTTTGGGAATTTTTCTATGTTGTGTAATATAGTGTATGCATTATAAACCCTTTTTAAAAAAGGCATCGTATTTACTTGGCAAAGATAAAATACTGGTAATTTATTTTATATATAATTAAAAATTTT